>JABUQX010066293.1:10000-12500 GCA_015478945.1 Trachelipus rathkii
TATATATATTCATATAATTTATTATATCACCTTTAATAATATATATATATATATTACTATTCACTATATACTTAATTATTCGTGAAGTAATAAAAGTGAAATAGAGTATATCTTTTTTAAAAATAATATTTCATTCAATAAGCAGAAACTAGGCCTCTTACGATTGAAGTTTGACTATTTTTCAAATGTTTTGAATTTAAGATGATCATCAGAATCGTTAGTTAATCAATTGGACTCTCCTCAAAATGCTCGCTGGAGTTGGGAATACCTGTCAGCTTTTGTCTGCTTTCATGTATGGTTCGTATTTATTTCGTTGAGTTGCGCAGCTCCCAATCCGAAGTGTCTTAACTATTGATGTATTGTTAATACGGTGGTATTTTTGTTAATAAAGTTGTTACATTTTAGCTGCTAGTGTTATATAATATTATAATTAATTGTTTTTATTCTTATAGTGTTAGTGAAGGTTAACTATTTTGTCGAAAGTATCAACTTCTGGTTGTTCTGAACCAGTCAATTCTCTTATCTCAGCCATTGCCTGTACAATATGCTTTGTTGCCTATTTTATATAAATGATGCTGGGTGTATGTATGTTATGTCTATTTATGGGTCTTATGAATCATTTACACAAATGTGTGCATCATTTACATATTTTTTATTTCATATTTTCTATTTATTAAAATCGCCCGATTTAGTTCATCGTGGTAGAGCACTTCGCCCATGCAATATCGAGCAGTCCCAATCATCTCGCAATAATCTGGTCTTCGGATGGCGAAGATGGTGTTCTTATCCTTTTGTTTGTTGGCTTTTGCCCTGCTAAAGGACGATAAATTGAGTTACACACCCCCCCTAGAGTAATGCTTTGCTCGTGGAAGGTGGTCTGAGTGTTAATTTGACATTGTCAATTTTTCTGTCAAATATTTAGTATATCACATTTTGATATATATATATATATATTATTATACTATCGATATATATATTATATATATATTATAATTATACTATTACTATATACTATTATATTATATTATATTTATATAATTATTTTTGTAATACTACAAATGCTCGTAGAATGATACAATTATATATACAATTATATATATTATATATATATTATTTATATATATTATAGTATATATACTATATATATATATATATATATATATTATATTATATATATATATTATATATATATATATATTATATGTGCTGTGTGGTTGTGTGTGTGTGTAAAATATATCGTTGTGTGCACTTTTTCAGACAGCAATTTGCCAGCTAAATATTATAATCACCACAATATATCTTCATAGACAAACTTTATTCCTTTATAAATGAAATAGAGGTTTCTTATAAATAAAAGTAAACTTTTATTAATATTTTTGTACACTCATACACACTATTTTCCTCATTGGGTTTAATTTTTATTCAAATTCTTTACATCAACATATAATTCAAGGTTTCCGTTTGACATTTTTACAAAACTATTAAATAACTGTCTTTTTATCTGCGCTCATTTCCTTTTAGCTCATGTTTTTCACTCTTTTGTATACTTTCCAACTCTCTTTTTTTTGGTTCAAGTATTATTTCATTTCCTTTTATTTTTAGTTTTGTTCTCTGTATTTAAGTCATGTATATAAACCAAAATTTGATGATCACACGGGAATTAAAATCTTACACGAAATGAGAAGTTTGCATAACATACCTTAAGAACTTGATTAAGTGTAACATGCGGAAGATTACTGGACCGATTTGATCCTCTAGTAAGAAAGCCTTCATAAAATTCACATGTTTTCCGGTAGCTAATTAGCTTAAGTTTTCTGTTAGCGTAAAGAAGTATACAAAGTTTTGAATGCTTTATGTAATTTTTATAATAATTTATCGGGTGGGACGATATGTTTGGTATATCTGAAGGGACTATTATACGACATAACTTTTTTTTATATATATTTTATACAGATAATAGATTTTTATAAATATATAAAATATAAAATGAAATATAATATATTATATAATATATATATATATATATATATATATTATATATATAATATATATATATATATATATATATAAATATATAATATATTATATATATCATTCTCTTATATACTATATTATCTTATATATCTATTATACTTAATTATTATATACTATATATATATATTTATATATATATATTCCTATTTTATATATATATATACTATATATACTATATGTTTATATATATATTATATATATATATATTTCTGAATATATATTTGGTATAATTATACGGTTATATATATATTGTATTCTATATAAAAATATGAATAAACTATTTTAAGTATAATCACCTTTAAGCCTACTATAATAAAATATATAACTTATTATCTATATTACTATATTATATATATATATATTCTATCCCTATACTATATATATATATATAATCATTATATATTTATATATCCTTATTATTATTATATTAATTACTATACTATCTATATACACTACTATATACTAT
>JABUQX010066294.1:12500-21546 GCA_015478945.1 Trachelipus rathkii
TTAATATGGAGTGCATATATTAGGTGGTCATCTAGAATGAGGCCTAGAAATTTGATGTGGTTACAGGAATGGGTGAACCATATACAGTTAGGTTCGCAGAAGGAAAGTGGCAGGTTCTTCAACTCCCTTTTTTCAGAAAAAGTACTGCCGAGATTTTGGTGGGAGAAAAATGGAAGCCATGGGAGTTACTCCATTGGGAAATATTCTCAATAGCTAGTTGAAGTTTCTGTTCAAGAAATAGCCTGATACTCTCAATGTATAGCGCCAGATCATCAACATAGAGAAAAATTGTCCGTCACTGGATAAAAGTAACAGCATCATTGAATCTGAGCAAATAATAATACACTTAGAACACTGCCTTGCAGAACGCCTTCATCCAGAGTAAAGTGGTGTGATAGAACTGAAGAGCACCAAACCTAGATTTATCTGTCTGACAAAAGGCATTTATTAAAGAGAGGAGCTGCCCTCGGAAACCGAGTGAGTGGAGTTTAAAGAGAACCCCAGTTCTCCAATTTGTGTCAAGCATTTTCAAGGTAAAAAGAAATAACCAAGAACCATCCCACCAATTGAGAAGACTCCCTGAATGTCATGGTCCAATCTTAACAAGGTATCCACATTCTAACATTTTGCGGAAACCAAACGAATTTGAAAAAGCCTGGCAACTCTCTAGAACAGGGAGAAGGTGGCCTGAAACCATTTTCTCCATAAGTTTGCAAATATGACATCAGTGAAATTGGTCTTTGGTTGTCCACCAACTTTGGATCCTGGATCTTTCCCAGGTTTGGGAATAGGACTTACAGAACAGATGGAAAAGAGGATTCGATCCAGATTCTGTTATACAGGTCCAGCAAGAACGCTGATGCAGATGGGTGAATAAGATGGAACATTATGTACAAAATTGTCTAGGTCAGGGTCACTGTGCTATTCGCCAGTGCAGTTTGATACTCTTCAAGTATAAAAAGATGGTTATAGGTATGATCTCCTTTCAATGTTGAAAAGTCTGGCATTGCTGTGTTAATTCACAGTTTTTGAAAGGCTTCAGGATAGTGGAAAGAGCTTGAGTGGCTAGCAAGGCTATAACAATTCATCTGCAACAGCTGTTGGAGCAGAGGTTGTATCGGTTATATCAGGCCTGTATTGGAGGATTGTGGGTGGAGAGTTGTTAGAGCAGCTAGATATGTTATGTACAACTTTCCACACTGAAGAAATTTTAGTTGTTGTGTTGACAGTCGAAGTATAATTTCACAAGTATTGTTTACGTGTTTGGCAATTAATTCAACAAGATCTCGCCCCAGCTGCTTTAAAAAATATCATGTTTGGGGTTGTGTGGGTCCGTTTGTATTGCCTGTAGAGTTTTTTTCTTCTCCAGGTAAGCTTGTGCACACTTGGGACCACCAAGGGGTTGCCGAACGCTTACCTGTGGAAGATCGCGAGATGCAAGCTTCTGCTGCTGTGATAACTTGCTCTAAGAAGTTAAAGGCAGCATCAATGGTCTGAAACCACTTATTGAGGGAAGAAAGTGGAATAGCTGTGGCCTGATGAAAAGGAGCCCACTCAGCTTGATCAAAATGCTAGCGGGAATGGAGTTTTATCATTGGGCTCGGTGTAAATTTCATTTAAGGCTATTGGGTAGTGGTCACTTCTGTATATGTGATCGAAGTGGTACCAGGCGAAGCGATTCATAAGAGAATGGGAACAGAAGGAAATATCTACCCCTCCTGTCAACTTATCCTACCTCTTAGAATTTAACATGCCCAGATTTCGCATGCTGCATGCATGTAGCTTGTAAACCCTACTTTAACCTTTGGAGGTGGAAAACGGGTGTTAAAGGTCAGCAGTAAATGAAGCGAGAAGAAAGGTGTATAACAGGAGTGAATGGCGGGGTTTTGTGAGGGGGTATGGTTTTGACCCACCTGGGCCAAGGTATGAACCCTACATTGACGAGATACCGTAGTGAGGGTCCGTCGTAGTCCAGTGAAGCTCTAGGGTGGATTTTCTGACTGCGTCGAGTTCTCACTAATAAGTATAGAGGGGGCGGTAGGGGTGGGCTTTCTTTTCGACTTGCATCATACTCTTCTACTACTATTCTGTTTCCGGTGCATGTTACGTACCTTAACCCCAGTCTTGGGGAAAGAAGGTGGGTGATGATATATATATATATATATATATATATATATATATATATATATATATATATATATATATATATATATATATATATATATATATATATATATATTTTTTTTTAAAACTGCTGCTGCTGCTGCTGCTGCTATATTTATATATCTTTACTTATATATATATACATATATATATATATATATATATATATATATATATATATATATATATATATATATATATATTGCTGGTTTATTTTTCAGAAATGGTTTCTCGTTTGGAAGATCTTTGTAGAATTCAAGTAGCCATTGTACATGCATATAATTTGGATCTTGCGTTTAAAATTTATGATAGTTTTATACATACTCACAAGAATGAAGTTTCTTCCACATGGCTTGAAACAATTGAGGAAAAATTATCATGTTCATTGAACAAATTTCCCTTTAGGTTGAGAGAAAAAATACCAATATCTGTAGTAATTATGTGTCTGTTGCAATATATCGAATGGATAAAATTTAATGTTTTAAATTTTTATTTGTTGTCGAATTATTGCGTTTTGCCGAGTTCTTGTTTTACCTCTAAACGAATGATTAATAAAGAAAAAGCTACGAGAGAGATTTTGAAGAACACTAAAATAAGCATTTCCACTAGATTTTGTATAGCTTGTTATTATTGTTTTTCTGATGTCATTCCTGCCTTGTGGAAGCAACTACCTAAAGATAAAAGACCTAAAATGGACAATGGAGTTTACAAACATGGTTTAGGTATCGCTGGGGAACATAAGATGGTCTTTTTATGGTCTCATTTTTTGTTAAAAGAAATTGAACCTATAATGAAAGAAAATTGCACTTTTTCATGGGTCAAATTTGAAGCCTCTTTGGAAGTTGGTAATGATGTATCATTTAAAAGCTGTTTTGAAGAGCTGAATGAGCAAGAAATTGAGAAGGCTGTTATTTCTTCGAGAGACAAGTTTTACAAGATCCTAAATTATAAAACTGATTTCTTTTCTTTGCCGATGTTGTTACGAATGGAGCCTTTTATTAATATGGCTATATTTTTACTTCACCATTTAGATGAGAAGCTAAAAGTGTTCTTTAAGCCACACCGGATGGTGTTTTTAGTATTATATAGTTTATTAAGTTTGCCTTATCAACACTTGTTTATAGACACCGTGAATCAATTTTGGGATATATTACCGAAAAGTGGATTTTATTTGCTTCTTCACAGGATTGTGAGTTTGACGAATAATAAATTTTGTAAATTATGTGATTTTCGACACATTTTTAAAGACTTTTGGATACAAAGTCCTTCGTCTTATAAAAGGTTTTTCTTTGAGTTAGAAATTAATAGGATTTATTTGCCTGATTTAATTGGCGAGGAGGAAAAGGATTTTGATATCCTTTTGAGAGAATATTTAAATCCAGATAGCAAATCCTTAATATTTTATATTTTTAGCTCATCTTCACTTGCCACTGAAAATGAAGAAATTATACGACTGATTTTTGCGAGTGCAACCTTGAAAGAAAAGTCATTTATTGTAGAATCACAAGGGCGATTAATTTGTGGAATGGCTATAAATATTTGTGACCTAAAGCGAATTGATCTGTTGATTGAATGTTGCATACCAAAAGAAAGGGTTAACAGTTTTAAAAGGAAACTAGTTAATGACTCGCATGCAAATCTAAAATTGTTGAACATTATTCGTGGTGATAAATTGGATCAGTTTGAAAAGATTCTTAATTGGGCCTTGAATGGTGAGGAGATAAAAGAATTTCGACGAAAGTTATTGTATTCATATTTGACAGCATGTAATATTCAATATTACAGTTCTGACGATTTAAAATGTTTTGATAAACTTTTGGATTTGAGTCTGTCTTCAGATGAAATTAAATTGTTTAAGAAAAGTTTAGGTTCAAGCGCAAGTTACATTGCGGAAGAGTATTCACTTCTCTTAAAGAATGGTGATTTTCATAGGATTGATATCGTCTTGAAATGGATTTATTCCTCACAAATCGAAATAACAAAGCTTAAAAAAGATTTAGCATTTGAAATTTTTCCTCAAGTAAACATGTTTTGGGATGGTAAAGATTTCAGCTTTTTTACACAATTTATTAAATGGAGTGGCCTCTCTCAGGAAGAACGCAAAGATTTCAAAATGCAGTTTGCATTTTGCGACGAAGTAATGAATTATTACAGTAATTTAGTTGCAAATGTACAGTTAAGGGAAATAACTAGAATTTTTAAGTGGGCTGAAATGACAGAGAGTGAAATTAAAGAATTTAAAAAACGTTTAGTGTTTAATAATAAAAAAGTTTTTGGAGCATGTGTTCATTTTATAGAAAAAAATTATGCTGGTTTTGTTAAGAAATTACTTAATTGGACCCAATTTTCGGAAGAGGAAATCAAAGAATTTAATTCTATTTTGCAAGAGGAACTTCATCTCCATTTTCAAAGTAAATGAAAAGTTGATATAAAACTTTCTTTTCAGTGGACTTGTAAAAAACTATATAATGGAAAACAAATGTGATAAAATTGAAGAACTTTTAATTAAATTGGCTGTTTGCATATGACTTATTATTAAACAAATGGAAAGTATTTTTGTTTTTAATTTACTTCACGAAAAAGGTAAAATATATTTGATTTTTAAGTGTTTAAATAAGGATTTTAGAAATATTTTATATTCATCGAAATATTCGACGAACTCGTCAGTAAAAACAAAAAATAACGAAAAGGAAACTTGGGTCTTCTCTTTAAGTAATAAAAGGAAAGAAAAATGAAGTCCTTATTTTTTTACGTCATTTTTAAAGTTAAAAAGTTTGTAATTTTGACACAATAAACTTTTCAGTTCAATTTGTTCGTGAAATATTTACATTTTTTTTTTACATTTGCTTTTAAAATAATTAATATCAGATAAGAAATTTGTCACTGATACAAATATTGTTAGCTTTAAGTGTATATATATATATATATATATATATATATATAGGTATATATATATATATCTAATATATGTATATATATATATATATATATATATATAATAATAGCAACCAACTTATACTATATATATGTCTATATATATATTTTTCTTTTTATATATATATATATATATATATATATATATATATATATATATATATATATATATATATATATATATATATATATATATATATATATATATATATATATATATATATATATATATATATAACATTGGCACTAATGAAGAGGGGATAGTGAATGTGTGTGGGTTTGATGGTGCAAGAAGGAATATATATTTTGGGGATGAGGTCATTAGTAAGGAGGAGGTAATGGGTAGAGTGAGAAAGTTGAAGAATGGTAAATCGGCAGGTATAGATGAAATTACTGGTGAAATGATCAAGAACGGAGGCGAGATGGTGATTGATTGGATTTGGAAGTTGTGTAACAAAGCGTTTATGGAGGGTATAGTTCCGAGCGATTGTAGGAGAGCAGTAATAGTACCCTTATATAAGGGTAAGGGAGATTAGGGGAACAGTAGGAATTATAGTGGAATTTTGAAGAGCAAGGTGCGTTTAGTAGTGGTAGAGGATGTGTTTATCTTGTAACAAACCAAATAACAATAATATATTGTTTATGGATTTGCAAGAGGTATGATAGGATTAATAGGGAAGCTCTATGGCAGGTGTTATTGATATATGGTGTTGGTGGTAAGCTTCTGAATGGAATCAAAGGTATGTATGACGATAGTGAAACGTGTAATAATAAATGGAGTCGAAAGTGATTGGTTTAATATTAATAACGGAGTGAGGCAGGGATGTGTTATGTGTCCTTGGTTTTCAATTTGTATGTGGATGGGGTTATAAAAGAATTAGAGGTGGGGGTGGCAGGGAATGGAGAATAGAAGAGAGTGGAGGGTGCCCTACCTATTATATGCGGATGATTTGGTTTTGGGTGGCGAATCTGAAGAGAGTTTGAAAGGATTGGTAGAGAAATTTGCAGGGTGTGTTAAAGGAAGGGTTTGAAAGTAAACGTAGAAAAGAGTAAGATTATGGTTGTGAGTGAGGACAGCCCTCGGTGTGAAGTTATGTTATGCAGCTGGAACAAGTGTCTGAGTTTAAATATTTAGGATATATGTTGGATGAAAAGGGAAAGGATGATGCAGAGTGTAGTAGGAAAGTTGTAAATGGCAGGAAGGTAGCTGGTGCAGTTAAATCGTTGGTGGATGTACAGGGACTAACTCTTCAGTGCGCTAGGGTCTTACACGAGGGTATGTTGTTACCTGTGTTAATGTAAAGTAGTGAGACTATGGTCTGGAATAAGAGGTATAGATCTAAAGTACAATGTGTTCAGATGGAAAACCTTAGGGAAGTGTTAGGTGTGAGAAGAATTGATAAAATAAGGATTGAACGTGTTAGAGAGTTGCGTGGTGTGAAGAAAGGGGTAAATGAGAGAATAAATGAAAGTAGATTGAGATGGTTTGGTCATGTGGAAAGGATGGATGATAGTCGGTTGGTTAAACGGATGTATAGTGATGAGTGTGTTGGGAATCGACCGGATGGGAGACCGAAGAAAAAGTGGATTGAGTCAGTAAAGGAATGCCTGGAGGAGAGAAATGTGAGTTTGGCAGAGGCGAGAAGAAAGGTGCATAATAGAAGTGAATGGCGTGGTTTTTAGAGAGGGTATAGTTGTAACCCACCTGGGCCAAGGGATGAAACCCCCATTGACGAGATGCCATAGTGAGGGCCCGTCGCGATCCCATGAAGCTTTAGGGTGGATTTTCTGACTGCGGCGAGTTCTCACTTATAGGTATAAAGGGGAGGGTAAGGCTGGACTTTCTTTTCGACTTGCGTCATATTCTTCTATTTTTCTGTTTCCAGTGCATGTTACGCACCTCATCCCCCAGTCTTGGGGAGAGAAGGTGGGGTGATTTTTTAATATAAATATATATATATATATATATATATATATATATATATACTATAACATATATATATATATATATATACTATATATATGTATATATATGTGCTACTACTCCTTCTTCCTATATATATATATATATATATATATACAGTGGCGTAACTAAGGTCAGTTGCGCCCCCCTTTTGTCATGAACGGGGTGGATAGAGTTTTTGGAACTTAAATGACAAAAAAAGTTTTCTTGTTCATATCAAAGAAAAATCACATTAGCATTACAAAAGAACCAGAGTGTATTACTATTACGATTAAAAAGGTTTATATATATATATATATATATATATATATATATATATATATATATATATATATATATATATATATATATATATATATATATATATATATATATAACATATATCTTTATATATCTTCCCTTCCCAACTCCATATATATATATATATATAAAAAGAGATGCGCATTTTAAAACACTTTTACATTACTGTTATTGGTAAAGTAAAGCAAAAACTTACTAATAAACAATGCAACATTTATCATTACTTTTTAACTTTGACATTAATAGTCTTCTAAATACTCATTAATCCCCTTCGTCTCTTTGCATCACAAAATGTTCGCACTAACTTCTCCAAGTCCAGTGCGCAAGCCTGATCATACTTTATGCTAAGTACAGCCAATTCACTTAACATTACGGTCGTCATGGTACTTTTAAAATAACTTTTTATTAGTTTTAATTTTGAAAAAGATCTCTCAGCAGATGAAGTTACTGGGAGTGTCAGAAACATTATAAAAGCTGTACACACGTCTGGAATACTACAAGACAACATATTATTTTCAATCAACAAATATTCTGCCACTTGTATTATTTTGTCATTTTTCTTTTCTTTATTCACTTGCCACAACATTCCTGAAGCAGACAATTTCCGTAACTAAAGAACTTGTCACTTCGGCTTCGTATTTTTTGTAAAACTTGTCAGCAGACTCCATGAGCTCTTTATCTGTTTGTTCTGCAAGGGCTGTAGGGCTCAAAAAGCAAAACATCTGTTTCACCTTCCTCATACTCTGGTACCTCCGATTCACTTGGCTTATTAGTATATCAATGGCTCTGTAAAAAACCCTAACCCTGAAATTGTGCAAAGGATCAATGATGTCAACAGCTTTAGAAAGCTCATCAAAGAAGCTTGTCACTTTGCTTTTGCGTTTAGTAGGCAATGAAGTCTCAATTTGCCAGCTTCTTGCAATTTCCTGGGCCTCTTCCACTAGCTTGTAAAACTCTCCCCGCAACTGGTTTAGTTTGGTGACACACCTTTCTAAAAGAGTGGAAGCTTCATCCAGGGATATGTCTGATTTTTGGAGTGTTTTAGAAGTGATGTTAATACTTTCCAAAATTTTGATTTGAAACACAAGCATTAAAATGAAGTGAAAAGTAGGCATTTGTCTTCTTAATGATGTCGTCTCAACTACTTCAGAGCTCTTTGTTGAAGTTAGGATGATTTTTGATAAACAGTTCAAAATATAAATGAAATTTATATCGATGTATCGATATATGGATATTTTTAAAAAATATCAATATATCGGGTTAAAAAATATCGTATATATATATATATATATATATATATATATAAATATATATATATATATAGTATATATATATATATATATATATATATATATATATATATATATATATATATATATATATATATATATATATATATATAATATATATATATATACAGAGAGAGAGCTTTCATTTTGGAGTTTTCATCGAAAAGTGCTCATCCCTCTTGCCCGCCGTGCGCCCATCTCGGCTCCTGCCCCCCCCCCCTCACCGCGGGGCTTGCGGGGGCGTTATTTACGCCACTGATCCTCCTTCCAAACTGTTCATTTACCTCATTTTTCCTCCACGTATGCACCTTTTGGAATTTCTTTAACTTCTTCCTTTTGGAACTTCATCATTGGATTTTAGTACATTCAACCACTCTTCTTTTATACTTTTGCTTGC
>JABUQX010066295.1:0-17500 GCA_015478945.1 Trachelipus rathkii
GTTGGCTGGAATAATTTGCTGAAGAGATGACACTGTGTCCTAGCGAGTTGAAAACCTTTCAGTAGTATTGGATCCCACAAGCTTTCTTCTCAAAAAGTAAAGAGATATAGGTCTGAAACTTGGATATAAACCTATATATGGGATAAGGACGAATCCGTGGAATTTTCAAGTCTGTAAGTGTAATTATAGAGTGGGGGGGTCACCCCGAGGGTGGACGCGGATATTTGCGCTTACGCTTCTGTGCTTGAATCCTGCGTGAGTGGGTTTAGGCCTAAACGATCGTATCTTGGGCACCGGCACTTGAGTCAAACAGACGAAGGTCTTGTTTGACCGACGAGCACAGACTGAAGCGCGCGTGCGCATACACATACACATTAATTTAGATTATTACGGTCGGATGGTCGAATTGCGGAAATCGATCTGAGTCGAAAACGATCTGTAAGGGTGTTTTTTACGCAGCTATAGAGACCACGAGGTTCTTCTTCGACCGGTTCCGAGTCCGACTACTACACACAATGGGTAAGAGTTAGTATCGCTTTCAAACTTTGGTATTAAGTTGTCCATGAGGTGATAACTGATCCCTGGCGAGTATGTATGGTGATCGTGGTCACCCGCTAAGGGGGTGTTACCCCTTAGCCAAGGTCAAATTCGTCCTAAAAACCATGTTAGGCTTAACGTATTGGGCTAAATTTGGATGTGAGCTATTGAATAAGCAATATTCGTTGGAGCGAGATTAACGTTTCTCTGCGTCCACCTCCTAATGGGGGGACGCTGCCCCGCAAAAAAAAAAATAAATGATGTAGAAGACTGAACTTGGAGAGGTTTGAAGGAGTAGAGTTGGACGAAGTGATCGAGTTGGATTCGGTTCGGATTCCGAGACCCAACCGGAGGGGGGTCCCTTTGAAAAAAGAAGAAAAGCAATGGAATGCAAAACAGGGAAGAAGAAGAAGAAGAAGAAAAGGAAAATAAAGAAGGGAAGAAATGGAAGGAGTTTGACTCAGAGGAGTAGAAGTGAAGTCTACTTGCACTGGTGCTGCTTCCGGTGCAGTGGGTTGCGGGATAGTAAATATTGTATAATAATACAAATTTCGCATATCTATAAGGATGTAGATTCAACTAAGGTGTTTGAGACGCTCTGCATAAGCAAGAAGGTAGCGTCATCAGGCTCCCTCGATGCGGGTGCGCGCCCGCAGGCGCGCAAGCCGGTGCAATCCGTCGCGCGCCCGCAGGCGCGCCCCGCGGCGCGATCCGACGCGTGTGCGCGCCCGCAGGCGCGCCCGCTCGGGCGAACAACACAGAGGGGTTGCGGCGACGCACCCTCCTCCGCATCCCCGCAGGTGCCGGATCTCGGACGAGAATGCAAATGGTACTGTTTTTACAACTTAATTTTTTTGTCTAAATTTATTATTTTTATTTATTATTTAATATATTTGTGTTTTTAACTAAAACAAAAATTAATCTTGTTCATGTTCTAATCGTAAAAGTTTACGTTTTACATACCTAAATGCAGTAAATCAGTAAATCATAACATCCGACAAAAAGATTATTTCTAAGATTAATTGAAATCATTGATTATTGATAACTGATATATTTGATCTATTGATTAATAGGTCAAATATTTTTACTAAAAGTGTAACGTTTTACATAATTCAATATCAGTAAAATCAGTAAATCAGCCACCAACTACCCTCCTGACCAGTTGGGATTATTGACCATTGATGATAATTTTCTGGATCATTGATTAAGGTCCAATTTGTTTACTAAAATTGGTAACGTTTACATACCCTAAATCAAGTTAAATCAGTAAATAAGCATCCAGCCTCCCTCCTGGCAAGTTGTGATCTACTGAACTATCCACACTAGTATTCTAATTAGTCTATTGATTATTGTCAAATGCCTTTCAAATTTGGTAAAACTTTATTTTTACATACAGTCAGTAAATCAGTAAATCAAGCACCATCCATCTAATTGATCTTTTTTGTCTATTGATCTATTGATCTATTGACTGTTGATCTATTGATTACTGATAAGTCAAATTTTATTTAGTATAAATAAGTTCTTGTGATAAAAAACAGGAAAAGAAAACAGGTTTTTTATTTTAAAGCCTTTATTACATAAGTGCAAACTATAATCGTTAACATATAAATTATCGCATCGAGCATATTGATAATTTTATTAAAGAAACATATATTTAAAAACATATAATGAAATATAGTACAGATACAGACATAAATTAGAATCAATTAGATTTGTCACTGGTGGTCACAAGATCTTCATGTTGAACATTATTTATTGTTAACAGTCTAAATCATTTTTCTAAACATTAAAATTAAATGCAGAGAGTCAGGAATAAACAACATTATTTTATATTCTTATAAGCAACGGCTATCCATTGCCTTTGTTGAAACATCTAAGGAGAAGTATTGAGATAAGACAGAATCTGTAGCAAATTTCACAGACAGAGTTCATTACATGCGAATACGCCTAAAATCGTCTTTCTTTTCCGAAGGCATTTAATATTCTTCTTCATTCATCATTAATAATTAAGATTATATTTCGTGTTGCTGTCATCTCGAATGAGTTTTGAGGAATGCTCCAGATACGCCAGACTGAGATTGATGATGTCAAACTTTGTCCAAATTTGAGACTCAATCCTAAGTCTTTTCTTAGGATATTGAGATATAAGCATTTCAAAGGCTGAAAGCACATGGGATCATATGCATAATAAATCTCTGTTTTCAGATAAATCTTGAATAACACCCGTACCGTTATGGTCTGCATGATACGTATTGCAAAACAATCGTAAAAAGGCCGTGATGCATGGAGAAGTGAGTTATCATATATCATCTCATAAGCGATCGACGTAAGGTTGCCCCATCCGATGTTAAACTGATCCTTCTAAGTCCGAATGGGTAAATTTAAAGGGTGACTTTTTATAGTTCAGAATAAGCGTCGTGTTCTACAATTCCTATTATTACCTTCTGAGTCAAGTTACCATTGACGATGTTAGGTACGTTAGATGCTGCGATAAATCCTGGGTAAAGTAAAAATTTTAGTCTCAATTCTCTTGATGATATTTTTATTATCAAAGAGATTTTTTATTTACATATGTTTGTAAGATAATTTCACTTTAGTACATAGAGATAAAGCATTCAGTAATTTAAAGATAGGCTTTGGCTTCGTAGTTGTTTGCTAAAAAAGAGCATTTTTAACATAAGAGCAGCATTCAGTTGTTGCTGATAGTAAACCTGATCGCTATGCCAGATGGTCGGGAATAAGTCTTTCCTGAGAGAAGAATATACCATTGTACATCCATAATATTCATAGGTGTTATTTTTTGATTTACCAGCATGGGTTCTTTGCATATGCTCTTTTAGAATTGTAAATATCCACATGATTGAGAATGATTATTTTTGTATAGTAAGAATAATTTAATAAAGTTTCAATATATTTTCGATAAGGGTAACTTACAAGCTGATGCCTAGAGATTTTCATTTAAAAAATACCTCAAGTTGATTAAAACACGTATACAGGAAATTTGTTTCGGTGGATACTATGTGGTCGGTTCCTGTGAGATCTGAACATCTTCGTTTACTAACTTAGTCTTTAGATATAAAACCATTCGATAGGGTCATAGATATTGATCTAGGAAGTGCGAGGAAATATTGAATAAGAGGTACTCTGTATGTTGTGATTGAGTGAACAGGATTAATAATTAATAAATGGCGGATTCACTCATCACTAATATCTGTGTAGAGGTTCAAAGAAGAGGATCCAGATTCACTCTTACAGCAGTCAGGACTGGAGGGATGGAGGGAAATGGCATCTTGCTGGTACAATCACAGGACTTATAATGATGCGAGATTTGTTTAAACGTTTATAACAAATAGTTACAGGTTGCACTGTTTATGTAAAATAGATAGGATGCTCAGCCATCATTTATTAAGGCAAACCATCAATACAACTTTTTCTGTATGGGACTTTTCTATTCCTCTTTAATGGTTTTTACGACCACCTACACCTGACCAGTCATCTTACGACGTATTTTTCGTTTAAATCATCATCTAACATTTCATCAGAAGCATCGGCTAGTCTTCGTTTTACAGCTGTTCGAGTCCGACCTCCATAATATCCGGAAAGTATCTATACCATGTCACTAAGCTGCTTTTTTAGTCAAGATATTGCCTCCTGAATTTAAACAAAGGGATGGCTCTTCTGAACAAAGAAGCAAAAATCCATAAACGATCCCATCTTGCATTCTTGACCTAAAGACGCGTTCCCTTTCCATTTATTTTATTTGTCGGAGTTCTTCTATATATTATTCTTCAGCACACTGCTGTCCGCTTGGTGAATGGATAAGGTTTCCCCTCTACATCTCTTCATATAAAATAGCAATGACTCAGTTGGGTCTTACTCAGGGGAAGGTAGTGAACATTAGGAAGCTAATAACTTTACTATCTTTAGGAAATATGATACTACTCTTAACAAAGAGCTTTAGTATTCCCTACGTCTGATGGTCTATAATAACTGTATAAACATAGGCCATACCGCTTGAAACATCTTAGAAGGCATGCATACAAATGTATATAACTGCTTGATATCATTTTTTGTTGACATACCTTTCCATCGTTTGGGTATATTATAAGCGGTGAGATCCATTTGAGTAGTTTTGAAGTATTATTTCTCAATGTTTTGCTTTAACATATGAAATAGATGGCATTACGAAACAATCCTGAGGGCGAAAAGTATAATAAACCTGATCGTTCAGGTTTAACTTGAGCTTTGAGATTTAAAGGTGATTAACAGTTACTTCGTTAAACGGATTTTTACAGAAACACTAAATCATTACATACTGACTTGCTTCAAATTGTTTGTTTAAGTCTAGAACACAAATCGGTAACGCGATTATTAGAAACTCGGTTTATGTAATATCTTTCAAAAGAAATATCTTTCTTGCTCGTTGATGACTGGCATATTATCGTTAATTTTTAATACATTTTTAACATTATCAACATTTCTATATATTGTAAACGCCAAATATGATTCAGGCCTATTCTCTATATGGCATCCATATCCATTTCCTTAATCGCTTCATACATTTCTCGACCAAAGTTATAGGGTTCATAATTGATTGGTATAAGTCTTGATATTTTATTGTTTCCGATGTAGATCCATAGGGCATGAGGGCAGCGTTAAATAGAAATGATCTTCACCTGCTATGTTCACAACGTAAACTGATCAATGTTTCTAAATTTCCCTACCTTTATATAACTGTTAAACTTCATTGGGTAACCTACCCATTTGAAAACTGTTTATTTTTACCTTTCCTTTAGATCCTAAATATTTTTCTATTTTATACTCATGACTCTTAGGATCAAATGTATTTCCTGTATTTCTTGTTTATAGAATCTGCCTTTTATTTTTTCACCATCTAAATCATCAAGATAGTATAATTATTAACCCATCTCTCGGGAATCTCTCGAAAGTATCTTACTTTAAGAAATTCTCTCGACCTTCCTGCTTCTACCTTTTCTGAATTTTCCGTCAGTTCTGGATACTCTACTAGTCCTCCTACTTTAATGCCTGTGTTATCCTTTTATTTTTTCCATTTGGGTTATAGGTACAATAGTTTTCGGGGTATGTAGTAGTCTCTATATGTTGCTTGGATGTTGAGAGTTTGTACTTGTCTGTCGTATATATGTTTGTGGTTGGATTTTGAGCTCGATTATATGAGTAAGCCAAGTCCTGTTAGAAATATCTAATATTAATTGTATCATCTTCGGAATACCTATGCTATCTTTCTTTTATAGTTCTTTGGTACTCTTTCAACTATTGGAGCTTTATTAACTGAAAATGTGTTGTAGAACCATATGTCATACTCAGTAACTATTTCTTGAAACTTTTTACCTAAAAATTCTGAACCCTTTATCTGTCATTATCATTTGGATTCTGTCATCCTATTAAATCTTTCTCTGCTGCTTGTAGCAACAGTCTTTGATTTTTTATCTTTTAAAACCTTTAACCATGAGTATTGGAATTATCATCTATCACAAAAAGAATATATTGATACGCCTCATTGTAAGATTTATATTTTATCATACTTAAGTCTAGTTGCCATACGCTATTTAAGTAGGCATATTAGTTTTCGTGTAGGAAATTTTTTTCGTATAGGTGTATGGAAGGGAAAAAGCATCCTAAATCTAAAGTATTTTTTTCCAATTCTGTTACTAATTTGAAGGAAATTTGAAGCAACCTTGAAAAACCCCCGACTGTATGGCTGTTTCACATAAAGTAAATTTATCGGACCGCTTCTCCTTAGCCTCCATAACTCTCAATGACAGTAACAATAAAAATTATTCATTTATACATAGATTAATAAAAACCAATGTATATATAAACATATTGTTATTTTAATTACAAAATAATATTAAAACTATTTTAATTTACAAGTCTAAAAAACCTAACAACGTAGCCCTATAATAGGTTATTATTAATTTTAAAGTTAAAATAATACGTATCAATATAAAATAAATGAACTAATCCATTTTGATGCGAGGTGTGGTTTTTTTCTATTCTTCCAACACTTGAACGTAATGTACTTCTACTTAAACACTTAATCTCCGATGCAGAAAGAAGTACAGAAGGACTGCATCAGGTTAGGAGACAATGGAATATTATCCACAATCGCTAATTTTGTTTATTCTAGGTTAAAGTTCTCGGAAAATTAATAGTCTGAGTCTTGTTGTCCTGTCCATTCCTGTTACAGGGAGTCCTTCTTCCAATCACGCTGAGGAACGGATACAAGTCTACAATATTCGATCCAAGTATTGTTTCCCCGTCAATAATTAATGATTTTGGACCGAGTTCGTTGCCATGTAATCTGATCTTTAAAATATATTTTGAGCTATACCCCGTTTTCTTACTCTCATGGTAAGCTTTCTTGAGTAACATGTTTAAAATGTCTTTTTTCACATAGGTTAGTATTGCCTACGAGAGCTGAATCTTCTTGGGTGAGTTTATAAAACTTTTAGATTACTAATGTCTTTGTATAGGCATTTTGATATTGGAAGTTCTTTTTCCTGATGTTAACATCAGAGTTTAATATTGGATATCATTCTAGCACTGTTAATAAACCTACGATCATATAAACTCATGGGCTGCTGTTGAATTGGTGGGTGATAAGGATTATGACCGATCTGATGCTGCTGAATGGCTGATTGAGGTTGTTCGAATTTGATGTTGTTGTTGTGTGTCGATTCTGTTTCTTGCAGACAGCTGGAGGGCTGTTTGAGGTTGTTGTTGTTGGTTGTTGTTGTTGTTTTTGTTGTATGTTGGTATGGATCCTGTGTTATATTTCTAACTGTCTCATTAAGTCGCTGTAGGGTAAAACCACTACCTTCTTCACTATTGAGCAAGCCACTTGGTTATGCAAAGGACTTTAGACGGAAAAGAGTAAGTAGGAATCACACCATCGCCCCTTCTGTATTTAGGCTCTTTTTTATTTTTAAGTTTTCTTACGTTACCCGCAATTTTTTAATGTTATAAGTTCTATGACGACGTACATTAGCTTCTGAGTCTGTTAAAGAACATTTCCTTTATAACAAGAATTTAGGCATACTTTGCTATACACATTGTATGATTTTTCATTCTTCCAGATTCGCTTTACGTTTTTCAGAAGGTTTCAGGGTTTTAAATTTCTCATAAGAGGTAATCTCTGCTTACTACAATACTCATTATTCAGGTAAGTATACTGTCTCAATCTCGTTAGGCAAGATATTGGTACGCAGCAACACTCTATGCGTGTTCTTAGGATGAGCTCACATAAGTAAGGATAACATGAGGTATAGATGTAACTTCTTTTAATTACTTTTAAGAACTCTTTACGTGAGAGGGAAACATTTGGTAGCCTACAACATTTAACCTGACTTCATATCCTTCTTTGCCGATACAAAGATTAAAAACTGTGTGTTTAAAGACACATCACGCTATACTTATTCTGATGAAAGATATTCTGCCTATATATGAAAAAATAATATAAATGTTTAAATGATGAGAGTAAACTGTGAAAGTTCTGCTATATCCTCATTCAATTTAATCATCAAATCATCAAGGATTACAATTTTATGCCCTGGTAAACATAAGAAAGCTTTATGTCATATAACACTTATGAAATTTATTAATCTTTGTAACTTTAACTTTTCTTGGTAAACACAGTGTAACACATATGATTTTACAGGTTATAATCAAAATATAAAAACAGGTTTGAAAATGTTTAATACACGTGACATTTATTTTGATGTTGGACCAGACACAAGACATGTAGCAGGTGTGCGGAACATAAATTTACCAAGTCCATTCTAGATTGACCCCGAACACTAATGAATAAGAAAAGGTTTGCACTTATGTATAAAGGCTTTAAAATAAAAACTTGTTTCTTTTCCTGTTTTATCCCAAGAACTTATTTATACTAAATAAAAATTTTGCTAATAGTGATCATAGATCAACCGATAATAATCAACTAGATCAATAGATGCACAATGGTCAGGTCAGGAGGGTCTGGGTGGCTTGATTTACTGATTTACTGATTTAGGGTATGTAAAAACGTTACAAATTTTAGTAAAAATTTGACTTAATCAATAGATCAAGATCAAGTAGATCAATAGATCAATTAGATCATCACTGGTCAGGAGGGTAGGTTGGGTGGCTTGATTTACTTGATTTTAACTGATTAGGGTATGTAAAACATACAAATTTTAGTAAAAAAATTTGACCTTAATAAAAGAATCATAGTATCAAGATTGAACGAGATTCAAATAGATCACAACGTGGTCAGGAGGGTAAGGTTGGTGGCTTGATTTACTGATTTACTGATTTAGGGTATGTAAAACGTTATAATTTTGTAGTAAAAATTTGACCTTAACAATAGATCAATAGATCAAGGAAATAGAGTCAATAGATCAATAGATCATTTATGGACAGAAGGGTGGTTGAATGATGGTATATTATACTGATTTACTGATTTTAGGGTATGTAAAAACGGAAAAATTTAACGTTTTAAACAGGAAAATTTTTAAAAAATTGTTTTTAGTAAACAAAAAATTATTAAAAAATAAATAAGAAAATAATAAGATTTTTGAAAAAAAAAGATTAAGTTGAAAATGGAATGAACCTGTTCATTCTCGTACCGGATTGTACATGCGGGATGCGAGGGGGGGTGCGCGCACGCACCCCTCCCGTGGGTCGCGCTGGCCGGCGTTTCTGTGGCGCGCATATGGCTCGGCCGCGATCGGCGCCGGCGGCGCGCTCGCGGGTGCGCGCACGGGCCGGTTGCGACGGATTGCAACCGGTCTTTCGCTGCGCACTGGCGGCGCGCACCCGCGACAATCTCGACTGGGAGCTGATGACTGCTACGTTCTTTGCTTATGAGGAGTCTCAAACACCTTAGTTGAGATCTACATCAATACAATGTCTTTTAACAAAAATTTGTATATTATATCAGTATGAATTACTTACTATTGAATGTAACTAATCACAGTGCAGCTGCTGTCAACTCTACGTCCTCTGAGCAGTATTCCTTCTTCTTCTTTCCCTTCTTTATTCTCTTTCTTCTTCTTCTTCTTCTCCTGCTGTTTTGGCATTCATGCATCTTCTTTCTCATTTCAGGGGCGCCCCTCGCGGTGGGGTCTCTCGAATTCCGAAACGAAATCCAACTCCGATTCGATCTTCGTCTCAGACTCTGATCCTTCCGCCTTTCTCCAGTTTCATCGTTCTACATCAATATTTACTTCTTTTTTGGGGGGGGCAGCGTCCCACATTTATGGACGAGGGGACGAAGAGAAACGTAATCTCGTCTTCACGAGATTGCGTCATATAAATAAGCTACATCCAAGTTTAGCACCAAGTGTTTAACTCTAACAGGATTTTCAGACGAATTTGACCTTGGCTAAGGGGGTAAACCCCCTAGGGGTGACCATACGATCGACCAAAAATCGCCAGGGATCAGTTTATCACCTTCATAAAACATATACCATGTTTGAAAGCGATACGTTAACTCTAACCCATGTGGATATATATCGATCTCGGAACCGGATGCGAAAGAAACCCTCGTGAATCAAAGCCGAGTGCGTAATAAAAACGATCCCTTACAAGGGATCTTTTTTCTACTCAGATTCGATTTTCCTCGGAAATTCGAATCTTCGAGTAATAATATAATAATAATGTGTATGTGTATGCGCACGCGCGCCCAGTCTCTGTGTTCTGTCGGTCAAAAAGACCTTCGGTCGTTTGACCTCCAGTGCTCGTTGCCCAACGACGTTAGGGCCTAAATCACTTCCGCAGATCAAGCAACAATAGGCGTAAGCGCAATATGGCGTCCCCCTCGGGGGTGACCCTCTATAGTTACATCCCTACAGAACTGAAAAATGACACGGATCGTCTTATCCCATATATAGGACTGTATTCTCCAGTGTTCCAGACGCTATATCATCTTAACCTTTTGAGAAAAGCCGTGGGGATCCGCAAAACGTAGCAACTACTACTCCTTCGACCCTAATTTTTTGACATTTTTTCGCATCAACTACAATTTTTTTTCGAATGACTTTGCAAACTGTGACTATTTTATGGCATAGATGGTCTAGTTAGCCAAAATGGCAAGGAAGTAAGTTTTTTTGTTGATTTGGAAAAATTGTTGGCTGCAGAATTGAAAAAAAAAGAGTGAAGGTTTTTTGAATTAGTCAATTGCTGAGTCACAATTTTTCCAAAATCAAGATAAAGCTACTTTCTGCTTTTTGTGCGTAATAGACCCATTAAGCTAGGTTTGATATGGTTTAGTTTTGTTTGGTCAGGTAATGTTTAATTGGTTACGTAAAATTAGCTAAAAATTAAGGTTCATATAAAATGAAAATTCTGAAAAATTGACTACAGACACAGAAAACACCTGAAAATGCCGTTTTAGAGGTAAAAAAAAAATAGCTGCGGTTTGCTTTTTCCTCCCATCAAAATTGTCTGTAAATTAAGAATTTGATGACAGTTTTTAGGTGGGGGCTAAAGTGGGGTCCAAAATCCCCATTATTGGATTTCCCTTAAAATAAGTTGGAAACCCTGAATTTCACCTTCTCATAGACGGAGCTCCATTATAGGCCCTGGGTGCCTGTCAGTTGGGTAAATTGAGGCATGAGAGTTCATGAACTTTTTCGTGTAGCACTGCTCGCAAAAGTCTTGACTCAGTTTGGGGTCCTGTGAACAGGCACGAAAAGTGAAAGAAAGTTATAGGAAAATTCTTTTTTTTTTTTTGTAGAATATTTCAGGAACATTGAAACATGTGTATGAGTCGTAGCTAAATTAAATGTTTCGTCAGCTAAAACTCTTCCATAAGACGATATCGTTTATGTTTCTTTATAATTTTTTTTATTACAGCCAAAGCAATTAATTAATGCAGTCTAATTCTTGGATTTGGTGTTACAGTTCGAGTTCCTTAAACTATGCTCAAACTGTTCCTTGAGTAGTAGGTACACCTTCCCGTTTGGCCCGATACCTAAGCTTATAGGGATTATCGGAAATGCCGTCATTTGTGAACAGGTTAGCTAGGATACATAATGCGCTCTGGATCAGACATGTCCGTCGAATGGAATGTTTTGGTTTGCATATAGTCCACAATCCAATTTTATTTCTTAATCGAATTTTCTCATTCTTGAACATCTAACTATGGATGAACTTCAATTTTCTGCTGCGTTTACAAGAAATCTTCCATAATGTAGTTTTTTATAGTTATTATTATTTATGATTTATTTCTTTATTTATTTGATTTTAATTTTATTTATTTATTTTTATTATTTGGGGCTGGAAAGCACTATAGAAGCACATTCTGGCTGAGCAGCTGTCTAATATGCACGCCATGATGTTTACTCTTGTTGATATTTCAATTTAACTATAAATTATTTAATGCATAATCTTAGAAATTCATAAAAAAAAAATAGGATAATATAAAATTTAATATAAGTGAACGATAAAATTAAAGCTATATATTTTTTAATGGCCATTTTAACAATCTACCGGTTCATTTTCATTTCCGGATCCCATACGCGAAAAAACTCGTCATGTGAGATTGCAATGATGCAAGCCATGACTAGTAATATTTTTTGAGCAGCACATCAGACCTAAAATAATATCTATGAAGCAAAAACTATGTTCTTTGCTCTGCCTAAAAAATTTCGGGCAATTTAAAAAACAAACAAGACATTAAGATAAAAATTCAATAACAGTGGCATTGTTAGAAGTATAAAAATAGACAAATACTAGTAAAAAAAAAAAATTTATTTTTATATTTTTGAGAAAAAAAAATTGGTGATTCGGCTTCTACCCCATGTCCTGTCAAGAAGGCCAAACCGAGTATAAGAGTCAGCTTTGAAGAGGAGATCTACTTTTCACATCAGTACCAGAATTTACCTATACCAAATTTACCTATACTGAAGACGTTTCGTTTTTTGTCATTTGTGCTTACGCTCGATAAGAAATGCTTACCCAGTTTTAGCATTAATTTCGAGCATAAACGACAGCGATTTCGTGCTAGGTTTACTTTTGTTTACAAACAATTAGAATCAGCTGTTGTGATAGAGCATTTTTGAAATCAATATCAGAAGTAAAGAAAAAAAGCATAACAATTGGTTTATATTGCAAATAATTGATCAACTTATTCTAAATCCATATTGATATTTGGAAAAAAATTAGAATTAAGCTGATTTTATTGAATGAAGACTTGAATTTGTTTATTGAGTTTTATTGAATTAATCAATTCAAACGGGCCCACCACTCCGCCATATTGTTTGTTTACATTTTTGCGTAAGCACATTCTAAATTCTGCAAGCACGGAAAATAGCAACCTTACAGAGTTAAGGAAATTCCTTACGTTTGGTGAGCATTTCTTACGATTTTGCTCTATGTTTGAAGCACATCTTAAACTCGGCATTTCTTACGATTTTGGCTCAAAGTTTGACAAAAAGGAACGGCAAACTCGAGGCCATTTTCTTACGGTTTCGCAAATACAAATTACAAAAACGAAACGCTTAAGTTACCGTAAGATAGGCCTTATTCCAATGTTAAGTCCGCTTTCTAAAAAGAAGACGTCATAGAGAAGTGGCTATAGTAGTTGATACGGGTTAACACTTTTTGTAAAGCTTTCAAATTACTGGCTTGCATGTCCATTAATTGTGACTAAATGGTGTCCGAGTTCATTTTTTTTCATTAATTTTGTGTTATCGAACAAAATGTACAACAGCGCGCATAGCGAAAAAAGTTTGAACTTTTTTATATACATTTATATAACTTTATTACAGCGCATGTTAGTTATGAATATGTTTAAAGGATCAATGACGACTGATATTAAAAAGAAATAATAAGTTTTGTTAGGTTAAGTAAGGTTAATTAAGATAGTTAATGAGTAATCCTTGTTTGCTGCTGTTGTAATTTTTAAAGGAGTGAAGCTCATTTTTTTGACAATACAGTTTTATTTTTAAGCTTTTATCACAATACAGTTTTAATTTTGAACTTTTAATAAATAAAAATGTGTTCGGCCATGAATCGATATGGATAAAACTCACGGATAGTAGACATGATCTTCAATTTTAACTAAAGTGTACTACGAAATCTGTTAGTAGATTGTTTAGCTACATGAATAAAAATCTATTGCTGTATGTTTGTTTCCAATATAAGTATTGTTTAAATCATTAATAAATTTATATATTCTAATTTCGACTTTAATTAGTTAATATTATTTATTAGTTATTACACCAGATTAATTTTCTATTATTATTATTATTATTATTATATATATCTATTATTATTATTATTATGTATATATTGTATTATTATTTTATTATTATTATTATTATTCAAGTTATTTATAGTTTTGGTGATTATTATTTGATTATTATTTATTTATTTGAGAATCGCATTTTTTTATTTATGAAATTCAAATTAATATTGAAACACCAATGTTAAATTGCAAAAAGTACATAGTAACTGCTGCAAACATATTAACTCCTGAAAAAGTAAGACTGTAGCACTCAGCCGTTCTTGTCCTTCATGGTACGTGAGCATGATTTTTTTTATATAAGATCTAATACTTTTTTTTATTATTTGGTGTATCATTTTTTTTAACTTAAATGTATATAGAGTAACAATTCTGTATGTGAGGAGAATTGGGTTGGCTGGTTTAAATTAAATTGGTTAGAAACTAATAGTTTAAAACCGACGGTTTGTGGCATCAAAATGAAAAGCAATTCTTTACAAGCACTGCAAAAAAAGCAACATTTAAAAAAAAAAATTATTGCTTCAATGTAAGAATTTATTTTTATCGTTCAATATATAAAAGTCAAAAATAATTAAAATAAATTAAAATTAAAATTAAAATTAAAATCACGAATGAAATATAGATGATGTAGGCACTGAGAATATGAAACTCGAAATTTTCAATAAATAATATATATTATAATAATATTATATATATATATATATATTATATATATATATATAGTATATATATATATATAATATAGTATATATATATATATAATAATATAGATAATATATATATACTATATATTATATTATATATAATATATATAGCTATATATATTGAGCGACAGGCATGCTAGCAACCCAGCTCATTTACTTTCTTTTGGCTAGTGAATAACTTCCTGGACAGCATGGATAACTTTTTGCGCCTAGAACAGATCTTGCAGGAGAGCTCTGGGAGACGATGTTTATGAGGTGCAAATTGGAAGAAGATGCTAGTTCCAATTGAAGAGGTGTGAAAACCCTACCAGAGTATTAACTAAGGACTACCATCGAAAACCGATTGGGCCGAGAAAGAGTTTTCTAGAGTGCTCCAGGATCAAGAGTTTCAAGGCCAAAGGAAATAGAAGATGCTGGCCCAACTGGCAGGGCGAAAGTCCTACCCGTGGAGATTGGGTGTTAGAAATAATAATATATAGTATATTATAATTATATATATATATATATTAGATATATATATTATAGTAAATATATATATATAGTATATAGTTATTAATATATATATAATTATGATATATTTATATATACTTAATATTGTATATAAAGTTTCTTAGTAATATAATATGATATATAGTATATATATATGATAATATTATAAAAAAGATTTATTTCATTAACAGCAAAAAATTTCTTATACTTATTAAATCTAATATCTCAAAAAACTACAATAGCTTACAGGGAAAAGAGATACATGTTGCTGGAATCCTGGTAACATTTTAGTCCGGAAAATGTTAAAACAAAAAAAAAACCAAAAAAAAAAAAAAAAAAAAAAAAAAAAAAATCTCAAAACTACAATTAAATTTTGCTTTTTTTTTTTTTTTTACTAAAGAAAACCCAAGGGTATACCGCGCACGAGTGGCAGGAATCGGGGTCTCTCGGCTTCCGGGAACTACGGAGGGTAGGACTTAAGGGTCTCCAGAACCCCCGCTTTTTGGTACTTGGGTGTCGCGCGGGGTTTCCTCCGCCCTCCCTTAGCGGGAAATGAAAACGTCCCCCTTTGTGTTCCCCGTCGGCTCGAGACCCCCTACATTGCCGTGGAATACCTTTACAAATAATATATATATTATTATGTCCCCTGCTCCTAAAAAAAAAATAGCCAAATTTATTTGATTGTATTTATATTATTTTTTTTTTTTTTTTTACGTTTCTAACTAAAAATTTTACAAGGATTACAAAAATTGTAATTCCTTTTCGCTGTAGGACTATGTGAGTTTTTGAGATTTTTTTTTTTTTTTTTTTTTTTTTTTTTTTTTTTTTTTTATTACAGTTGTTTCCGGCACTAAATTGACCAGCATTCCATACATGTGATTCGTTTTCCTGTAGCTATTGTAGTTTTTGAGATATCTGTAAATTTTAAAAATTATAATTTTGCTGTTCTGATAAATATCATATAAGCCATATATATATAATATTTATATATCTATTATTATAATAATAGTATAATATTACTATAGTATATTATATTATTAAGTAGATAATATATATATTAATTTAAATACAATAAAAATATATATATATACGTATAATTTAGTATATTATATTATATATATATATATATATATATTTATTATATAGTATTTACTATATATATATATAGTATATTATATATATGATATATTATACTATATATGTAGCTAACAATGAAAATTTTTAACGTAAGTTTCTTTTAGCTAAGTTGAGTTGTAAATTTGTACCTTTATACTTGTAAAAATAGGATATCTTGTTTCCGTTATTGACATATAAATTTTGAAATTTTAAATTTAAAGAATGTAGATCAACTAAAAGTATTTTTTTTTTTTTTTTTTCTTTGTTTTTTTTTTTTTTTTTTTTTTTTTTTCACGAAACATGAACTTTACATTGTAAAGAAGACTAAATGTCTGAATTGAGCATTAATGTATATTTCATATTGACATGTATGAACAGTACTTATTATAAAGAAATATATAAACGAGATAAATAAATACCATTAAAACATCAATGTTTTTTTGTTTTATGTAATTCTTAGAAACCAATTTTTTTTTTTTTTAAATTTGTTTTTCCTCATTTTACAAGGATATTTGTCAAACAATGAATAAAATGTTTATTTTTCATATTATGTTATTTTTTAGATTATAAAGTATCTGAGAGAGAGAGAGAGATGAGAGAGAGAGAGAGAGAGAGAGAGAGAGAGAGAGAGAGAGAGAGAGAGAGAGAGAGAGAGAGAGAGAAACTTGTTCACTCTTATGCCGATGACTCGACTCTCCATTCTTCCACTCATTTCAAACCTGTCCCTTCTTTTGCATCCGGAGTTGCCTCTCGTCTGCAGCTTTTAGAATCATTTTTTGTCGATCTGGTCGGGATTTCTCTGTGGAGTAACCGCAATCTTGAGAAGTTCGACTCTTTAAAAATTTCAACTTCTTCACATCTCCCTCTCCAAAGCACCTCCAAACTCTCCTATCCCCTTCGACGGTTCTAACGTTTCACCTGTAAGCAGCGTAAACATTCTTGACCCCATTTCACTTCATTTGCTAAGGCGGCCTCAAAGAAACTGGGAATTCTGTTAAGATTGCTTGAATATTTTTCTTCTGTTCAGTTACTCCATTTATATAAGGGTCTTATCCACCCATGTATAGAGTACTGTTCTCACATGTGGGGTGGTCCCGGTGCCACCCTTCTCTTGGATAAGGCTAAGGCTGAGAGACTTATAAACTGTCCCCTAATTTCTGACACCCTTGACCATCTTTCTCGACGTGGCATTGGCGCACTATCTCTTTCCTATAGGTATTACAACGGCAGTTGCTAGAGGGAGTTGACCTCTCGCATTTCTCCACCACTGTTTTGTCCTCGTAACACAAAAGGTGCCTTGCTTTCACGTGAATATTGTGCAAATATTTGAGATTCAAGGCTCGCTCGTTGTGGTGCCCCCTTTTTTTCCAGCCACATCTGTTTT
>JABUQX010066295.1:20000-27500 GCA_015478945.1 Trachelipus rathkii
GGCTGTTGAAGCTGCAAGATTGTTCCTACAGGACGTGCCGTAGACATCCAAATTAACCAGCATTTTAAGAAAATCATAGAAGAAAATAAAAAATATTATCCTCAATAATTTCATGTGTAACATTTTTTGGTACGCGCGATTTACCGCTTCGGGTAAGCATCATGATGAGAGGGAGTGTTGCAAAATTTGTGCCTCTTATGATAGGTGCCGGAGATCAGTCATTGAAAGCCATTTGAAAAGGGAAGAAAAATGACACATACCAATCAGTTCAGATTCATAATGAGATCATTTCTCTATGTGCGGTACTACTATAAAGGAAAGCATCGTTAATAAGGTAAAGGAAGCGATGCACGCTATAGCTTACTAGCAGATGAAACGCGCTGATATTTCTGGAAGAACAATTTCCATAGGTTGCCGCTATTTTGACAAGAGGACCGATGAGTCAAAGAGGTAATTTATATGGCTTTGTAAGAACTGAAAGAGCATTGGACCCAAAAACCATTGCAAAAACCTTTGAGGATTTTGTCACGACCGAAGAACTTGGCTCCCAGAAATGCGTGGGCTTGGGTTTTGATGGCTGTGTTCTACGATGTCTTGCAAAGAAGGAGGGTGTCCAAGCAATATTGAGGGAAAAGTATAAAAAAGCATTGTTCTTCATTGCTCTTCACATAAACAAAATCAGTAGTAATGATTTGAACACAAAACCAGAAATTCCGCAATACTGTGGGAAATATAAAGGACATTATTACGTTTTTCCGCGAGTCGGTCTTGAGAAGAAAATTAATGCCAAACATTCCCAAGCCTATGCCAGAACAGATGGTCTGAACAACACAAGTGCATCAGAGTGTTAAGGAGCACTTTGAATGTTGCAAGCATTAGAAATCCTTTCCATTAAGGAAATTTACCGACACAAGGAAAAAAAGCGCTTTCAGTTAGCATTCAGCGGCACTGTAAGTCGTCAATCATTATGCTAGCTATTGATCGCGAAATACTCGCGATGTTAGAGGCCAGTTGAATTGCTCTCCAATCTTAAGACCTTGGATATTCGTCAAAACCTCGCCAGCACATTCAAATATGTGGAAAAATGGTTAGGAGCCATCGGAAGTGAGAAAAAATCATCCGGATGAAGTGTTAAAAGAAGCTAATCAAGTCGCCGAGCAACTGGGACTTGATCTGGAATATACCACGGATTTTTGGTAGGCAACAGCACCGCAACAACCATCCAGCAACAAATCCCACGGAGTTCGGGAGAAGATCCTTAATAATCCGTATCTGGATTTTATAACTTCTTCTTTGGAATTACGGTTATTCTACTGAAAAATTACACCTTGCATATTGCATTGACATATCTACATCCTTTCCACATGGTACTCATAACAATCGATGAGTTAAAGGAAAATGACAGCTTCATTTTATAGTTTTTACCACTTAGAAGGCATAGAAGAGAGCTAGGAAACTTAGTACAAAATTTGGGCAAGGACAAGGAAAACTTGAGTAGTGAAGAATAAAGATATGTTGTCTCCCAAAGCTCTTAAAGGAGACTGAACCTTTTTTTCCCGTCGACGAAAAAGGCTTTGATGAAACTACTCGCACCACCTGCACCACAGTACAGTAAAACACTCTTTCAGTACTCTGCTAAGGATCAAGACTTGGCCTTCGAAGTACTATGGAAGACGAGACAGGTTAAACGGACTGGCTATGATGATTGTACGCAGAAAATTGTGTTTGACAATTATGATTATTTTATTCAAACAGTAGTTGATAAATTTGTGTCGAACCCAGAAATTACTTTCTTAAATATATCATTTTGCAACTGCTCTATATTATGAATTTTCCATCATTGCATATTGTATTTGATTTCTATTGTTTATAAAATAATTTTTTAAAACTATTTTTGTTTAATTTTCCATACAAATGTTTCTAGTTTTTTGTCTTCTTTTATATATATATATATATTATATAATATAAATATATATATATATATAATATATATAATATATATATATATATAATATATATATATGTATATATATATATATAATATATATATATATATATATATATATTATATATATATTATATATATATACAAGCTTTATAAAATTTTAGGCTGCCCCCCCCTAGGTTGGAAGCTGGCGACGCCCATGTTTATTAACATTACATACCTTAAAGCAGTAAATCAGTAAATCAATAGAGGTGTTACATATCACACCAAATTAGTAGCCTTTTGTTTTACTGCTTTACTGGCTTTAACTCATATATTTATTAACATTACATACTTTAAATTAATTCAGTAAATCAATAGAGGTGTACAAGCCAACACAAGGGGATTTGTATGCTTTTGTTTTACTGCTTTACCTCGCTTTAACTCATATGTTTTACTGGTTTAACTCATATATTTATTAACATTACATACCTTAAAGCAGTAAATCAGTAAATCAATAGAGGTGTTACATAGCAGCAAGGGGATTAGTATGCTTTTGTTTTACTGCTTTGCTGCTTTAACTCATATGTTTTACTGCTTTAACTCATATGCTTTACTGCTTTAACTCATATATTTATTAACATTATGTTTTTTATTTTGTTTTAATACTTTTTTATTTTTATTATTAACATTATGTTTTTTATTTTGTTTTAATACTTTTTATTTTTATTATTTTTATTTTATTTTTATTATTTTATTTTATTTTTATTTTTATTATTATTTTTATTATTTTTATTATTTTATTTTTTTTTATTATTATTATTTATTTTTATTATTATTTTTATTATACTTAGTGTTATTTACTTCATGCGTAGGGTTATTATTATTTAGCACACACACACGCACAACCGCTAGGCTACTTATACACACATACACCCACCCATAGACACTTACACTCACCCCTACACCTACACACACACACACACACACACACACACACACACACACACACACACACATAGACACTTACACTATGACACTTATGCACACTATGTTACTTATACACTATGACACTTATACACTATGACGCTTATACACACATTCACTATGACACTTATACACACACACACACACACTTCCACTCACCCATAGACACTTACACTAGCCCATAGACACTTACACTCAGATACACACACTCACATACATACACACTATGTCACTTATAAGCACTTACACTCTCCATAGGCACTTACACTAGCCCATATACACACACGCACACACACACACACACACACACACACACACACACACACGTACACTCACTTACACACATAACGTATAATTTATTAAAACATTTTATGTTTTAATTAAACACGTACATTTATATTACTCATTCAATTATTTCAAAGTTTCTTAAAACTTCTATAATAAATCAATCATTATCTTTGAACAAAGAATTTATTATTAACTGTTAATACTTTTTGTTTATAAATTTTATAACTATCAAGTTTTAAAATAATTTTTACTAAAATTTTATGAAATTTTATTAAAAACATATATTTTACGTACCTTAAAGCAATAAATCAGTAAATCAGTAAGGCAAGCCCCTAGCACCCCTCTACACCAAGCTATGCCACGTTTTGTTCTATTGACTTACTGCTTTACATCATCTTTAGCCATGTAATAAGTATAAAAATAACAAAATAAGTTCTTCTCTGCTAACATAACATGTATTTTATTAAAATCATTCTAGGTTTTTATTTAAAAATAACAATTATTCACTTACATTTATATTATTCGCTCGATGTTAACTAAAAATATTTCAAAGGTTTTTTTAAATAATTTGGATTTTCTTTATTATTATTATTATTATTATCTATGTACATTGACAATCCAACACGAGAAAACACAACAACCCGCACTCCTTACAGATACGAAACTGACCTCTCTCTGTAAAATGTGTTGAAATAACTACTTTAGGCCTAAATTTATGATAAGCCTTTTTGTACCCCGGGGCGATTTAGGCCTAATACCAGGTCAAAATATATTTCAAACTGACCTTTTTCTGTAAAATGTGGTGCAATAACTACGTTAGGCCTAATTTAGGCCTAAATTTAGGATAAACCTTTTTTGTATCCCGGGCTGATTTAAGCCTAATACCGGGTCAAAAGGTAATTCCAGTATAAAGACAAGAATCGGGAATTCAATTTTTTTTTATTTATAAATATATTTCAAACTGAAACATGCTGGATCACGGTAAGATCCTTTAAGCAGGTAAAAAGGAATTTTTACCTTTTTTGTGGGGGGACGGAGTAATCCTTATCTTTATTTGTCTGCGCATGTGTGATTGGGTGATAATTATTTTATTGCTTTTTTGTCTTTAGGTAAGAAAAAACAGTTTTTTCATTTCCTGAGCCTTACCTTTGATTGGATGAAAATTATATTGGAGGGGATGTTTAAGACCCAACTCATTTAAAAAATCATACTCGTTTTGGCTTGTAACTCATTGCCACAAAGTTCTCTGATTTGTAATAAAAGTGTTCTATTTTCACTAAGTGTATATCATGATTCACCTTAACAGGTATACCTCAATACAAGACATTGTCCAGTGGGAAATCAAGATCCCAGGAAGTAGGGTTTCATTCTTATATAAAAGAAAAACCGATGGATTTGAATTTTTCAAGTGTGCTACCCATTCACCATGTTATAATACCAAGCGTATTTTCATGAGTCCAGAAACTCCAGATGAATTACTTTGTATATGTAATCACACTGAAGAGTGGCTTACAGAATACTTTAAACCAAACTCAAGTTTTAAACTGGACCGAAACAGTTATTAGCATTGCGCGAAGGAAACCAACCGATAGCAAGCTTACTATAGCATTTTATGAAACATTCAAAATAATCAGTTTGGAAGTGTAGATTATGGAGAGAATTAATGAAACAGCCGTATTGAAACCTAATCATATGGATTCTACATTCAGGGCCTAACGCAGCTGAAATATATGTTAGAGGTCCGTAGGCGAATGTTAATGCAGATGAAGAAGACATATATGTTATCTACTTACGCAACCGTAATTCATTACATGTTATACCAAGAATACTACGCATTTAAGAAAACCCTGATCGATGATCCCACGTACATCATCGATCGCTTCCTAAGTTCTATAGACGTACAGAAATTCCTGTATCTACTTAGAAACAATGCCAAGAAAGTATTTATTGCAGCGTGATCCAGAATGTAAAAGTATACTATGATATTGAGCGGAACTTTTTTTACATATGTGTTACTGAAGGTAATTACCGCAGATACAAACTATATCATCGATAATGATATAAATGATTGGCATATTTGCAAAGATTGAGAGTTTTAATATAAAATAGTCATAAACATCATGTGTAAATATGTATGTGGAAGTGTTATAATAATGATAATATTCCTGTATTATGTTTCCAGTGTTACCTTATATATAATATATATTTCCTATATATAGTATTATTATATGATTATATATATATATATATATATATATATATATATATTATATAATATATATATATATATATATATATATATATATATTATATATAATCATTGTAATATATTTAACACGCTTGTATATATTTAATGTTAACCTTATATATATATATATATTATATATATATATTATATAATATATATATATAATATATATATATATATATATTATATATATATATAATATATATTATATATATATCATATATATATTATATATATTATATATATTATATAAATATATATATATAGTATATATATATAAATCATTGTAAGTTAATGATTATTAAATTTCTAATTATATAGTAAGGTTTTTATTATCCTTAATTTTACTTTCTTAAAATAAAATATTATACCATGTATGTTAAGGTTTTAAATAAAACTAAACTTGGCTCAGGATATGCAAAAAACATGTTTTTCATACCTAAAAGGGCAAACAAAGCGATTAAAAATAATTCTCTGCCCAATTTCACATGCGCATTCATATAGAGATAAGGATTTACTCCGTCCGCACTCACAAGAAAGGTAAACATTTCCTTCTTACCTGGCTAAAGGATCTTTACCCGATCCAGCATTGTTTCAGTTTGAATATATTTATTAAATTAATAATAACATGATTCTCGATTTCTTGTCTATACTGAATTTACCTTTTTGGCCCTGGTATTAGGCTTAAACAAGCCGGGATACAAAAAAAGGTTTATCCTAAATTTAGGCCTAAATTTAGGCCTAACGTAGTAATTGCAACCACATTTTACAGAAATAGGTCAGTTTAGAAATATATTTGACCTGGTATAGGCCTAAATCGCCCCGGGGTACAAAACGGCTTATCCTAAATTTAGGCCTAAATCTAGTTATTTCAAACCATTTTACAGAGAGAGGTCAGTTTCGTATCTGTTAAGGAGTGCGGGTTGTTGTGTTTTCTTGTGTTGGATTGATCAATGGTACCATAAGATAATAAATAATAATAATTAAAGAAAATCCGAATATTTAAAAAACTTTGAAATATTTTTAGTTAAAATCGAGCGAATAATATATAAATGTAAGTGAATAATTGTTATTTTTTTAAATAAAAACCTAGAATGATTTTAAAAAATACATGTTATGGTAGCAGAGAAGAACTTATTTTGTTATTTTTACTACTTATTACATGGCTAAGATGATGTAAAGACCAGTAAGTCAATAGAACAAAACGTGCCATAGCTTGCTGTAGAGGGGTGCTAGGGGCTTGCCTTACTGATTTTACTGCATTATTCGCTTTAAGGTACGTAAAATATATTTTTTTAATAAATAAACCTTAGTTAAAGTTTATTAAAAAATTATTTTAAAAACTTCATTAAATATTGTATTATAAGGCGCAGTATTAACGGCTGCAAATAAAAAATTTTTTGTTCAAAGATAATGATTTATTATAGAAGTTAAATAATTTTAGTTATATATGAATGAGTAATATAAATGCTCGTGTTTTATTAAAACATAAAATGTTTTAATTAAATAAACGTTGAATTGTGTGTAAGTGAGTGTACGTGTGTGTGTGTGTGTGCGTGGTAGTGTATATGGGCTAGTGTAAGTTGGGCTAGGAGAGTGTAATATGCTTATAAGCTGACATGTGTAGGTATGTATGTGAGGTGTGTGTATCTGAGTGTAAGTGTCTATGGGCTAGTGTAAGTGTCTATGGGCTAGTGTAAGTGTCTATGGGTGAGTGGAAGTGTGTGTGTGTTGTTGTGTGTTTGTGTGTGTGTGTGTGTGTATTAAGCTGTCATAGTGAATGTGTGTATAGCGTCATAAGTGTGATAAGTTGTCATAGTGTATAAGTAAAACATAGGTGCATAAGTGTCATAGGTGAAGTGTCTATGTGTGTGTGTGTGTGTGTGTGGTTGTGTGGTTGTGTGTGTGTAGGTGTAGGGGTGAGTATAAGTGTCTATGGGTGGGTGCATAGTGTGTATAAGTGTTGTGCGTGTGTGTGTGCTAAATAATAATAACCCTACGGCATGAAGTAAATAACACTAAGTATAATAATAAAAAATAATAATAAAAAATA
>JABUQX010066296.1:0-20000 GCA_015478945.1 Trachelipus rathkii
ACTATATATATATATATATATAATATATATATATTAAAAGCAAATGAGTGGGTTTATTTAAACCATCTTTGTATAATAGCATAGTAACCCAAAAATTTTCAACCGCCGCACTGAAAGAGATTCAAGAGAAACGAAATTTGCAAACCAGCACACCTACATCAGAGAAATATTCTCGACTTCAAGAATAATTATCCACAAATCTTTCAAATTCCTCAATGACACTACTTCCAACTCATCAAATACCCCTCACTAAGTCATTGAATCGTAAATGAGTAATCACTTCACCATAGTCATCATTACCTTTAAACTATTTTTGAGCGGACCGTGTCGCACTGTCAAAAATTGACCTCTATATTACCTTTTATTAGAACGTTCCTGATGCAGACAAAACAACCAACACAGACATCAACACCATATACTTATACTCAATGCATAATTACACAAGACTTTTCTTCTATATCGTTCCTTCTCCCAGTTATCTATGCTAAGCGTCATCTCACAGAACCCATCCAACGATCCTGTCGCATCTAAATTGTGAAGCGTTGACAACCACAATGAGCACACGCGGTCACTGTTGAGCCCTCCTTCTTAACTACGCACGTGGACCTTCTTACAAACCCAACATGGACAGTCAGGAACCCATCAAGTCCAATGCATTACACACAACGACAGCACCATGACCACAGTGAGACAACACCCCGACAATTGTACATGATAAAAATTAATTTATACGAAACTTAGACCAAACAAGATCAAACAAAGAAACAGTCTCTTTCTCAAGTCAAGAGAATGACTAAAAACTTGCCGCCGAGACACCAGCATATCCAACATATTGGTTAAAGGAAGTTATTTCACGCAATAGCATACACTACAGGTGTACGCAAGTTATTTCCAATAACTCTGTAAAACGTGTTCAATGTCATCTCACTATTCACCACTTGAAAAAATCAATCCCACCTAATAAGTTATTATATAGCAAAGCTTCAAAAACAAATGCATGGTAAATGGTCTAATACAATATTCCAAACCTTTAATTGATGCTCGTTTATATTACACTAAATTTACTATTAGAGCCTCTCTGACACTGACCACAATAATACTATGGGTTTAACCTGATTCTTAGCCACAACCTATATACGGTAGAATGAGAGGGTTTATTGTTTAGGCAGCTCGTTGTTTTTATATTTTTCAATCCTGATTTTGTTAAATATCCTAAATACTATTTGTGTTGCTAAAAAAGTAGCATCTCAATGTGACAAAACATATGTCTATACATCCTTAATATATAAATACATATTTAGATTAAGGTAAATAGAATGGAGCGGGCAACTCCAAACACACACCCAACACCGACGAAACAACAAAAATAACAACAACATTCAATATAAAACATCAAATTAAAAAAATATCACCAATAATGGGATAATTTACCAACACCTCACCCATTTTGGAAGCTTTTTTAATTAATATTTTTTCCTTTTCTGTTAGAAAGATTACGCATTAAGAAACTGAGCTACTTAGTACCAACCAAAACATAACAAACATAACTTGTCCCAACCAGCAGGCGCACAATGTATAAGTTCCAAAGTATATATTGTGGGAGGCGAGAAAATCTTAATACAAAATAGTTCATACTTACTTCTTAACCACACCACCCAATTTATAACCACACATTACACACTATTGATTACTCACATACTCATTATTCTCTCAAAATTGCCTACTTCGAAACATCTTAAACACTTTCCAAAACCCCCAAAATATTGTTCACCAATAGCGTATATGGAAGCCAAACTACAACTATAACCCATTTGCCCACACCAACATCCATCACCAACAAACTATAATCCATCCACCCTATCACACCAACACCAATACCAAAGAAAACTATACTACCAACCCAACTATACCTACTATAACATAACACTACCTAACATCATACACCATAACACTAACAATCCACCACAATACAAACAATCATACACTACTACTAATACATAAACACCACCACATAAACCCTATACTCAACCCGTATAAACTATCTCAACCAATAAATATACTATACCTAATACAACAACCTAATCAATACTTACAACTCATCCAACTCATACGCAAATAAAACGCTATACAAACACCTAACACACAAAACAACCCCTAAACACAACATCACACATAACCAAGCAAGACAACTCACCAACCAACACACAACCCACAAACAAATACTACAATACAACATACAAACATCAACCACCAAAATACTACATACCCCCTTCATACGTAATATAAACACTATAACCTCAACAATAAACAACACAATAGCCCACATAACCTAAATCACACGCAAATAACAATACACACGCCACCAAAATCCACATAATAATAACACAACAACCAACCATCCAAAACACCCTCAACCACCACAAATAATAAACACACCACCTCACACATATCAACCTATACAACTCCACCATACAAACTACAAACACCTAAACTTACACCTACACAACTTCACATCACTAATCTTACAACACCTAAACTTACAATATATAATAACTATAACACCACCCATTACAACACCTATCTTCATCATCAACATCTACCACCTTACACACACATACACCTCGTAAACCAATCACCACAACTATCATCCATCCAATACCTTAACAAGATGCCCAGCCAGTTAAAGTACAGCAACCGAGCGGTCCTTCAACTGCACAACCACAACAATCCCGAGCCATCAGCATTTAATTTAAAAAAATTACCTCGGAACTACCCAAGGACCCAAAAGATAGGTATAAAAGCCACAACTGAAACCCCAATCGCACAGATAGACCCCTAGCAACCCTGAAATATCCCGTGGCAAATCCACCCCACCATATACGATCTGTTAGAGTAAAAGTCCTAAAGGAAATAAAAACACACTATCTCAAGCACTATAAGTCCCCACCATAGTGCCCCAGAACTCACTCAGACCCGAACTACAGATCACTTGTACCCTATGTTAAAAGCAACAACTTGACCGATAAGCACACGCTTCTAAAGTCTATGAAGAGTCAGAAAGAAGTTACCATCCGGCAAACGAAGAAGAAACCTATGAAAACATGGAAAACAAGCAGAGCTGCAGCATTGTACACCAACATAAACACACTTTGCCACAGACTCAGCAATGCCGAACCTCCTCATTAAAGAAGGATACCACAGCCGCTCAACCACAACCTGACCACCATAACGACGAAGACACAAATAAACAGATACTACACCAAAACAGAGACACACACAAAAAAGCTTACACTAAATGTAGCTTCAACCACAAAAACAGATAAACCAAATTATAGCAAGAAATACAGGAAACAGCAAGCTGACTACACACACAACTGTATGAAAGCGATAAAAACTTAACATTGAAAGACAAGAGGATTTTCATAAGCAGTTAAAGGAGATTAAGAAAGCAAAGACAACTAAACCATCGTGTTGCGAAACCACCCCAGAATACTAGTAATTCATACTCAAACTCCATATAACCCACACGTGATCATCCAAAGCAAAAACGCCACCAACAAAATACGCGAAGCGAGTATGCGTACCCAGGCAGGAGTACCCAACAAGTTAAGATATTAGGGGGTAAGCCATAAAGATTAATAGGCGCTCACGATCATCACTTGCGAGCGTGGTCCCGACAATAGTAATGGTAATGATATCACGTGAGTGTGGGATCCTCTCAAATGTTCACCGTCGTCTTTTATATACTATTATCAATATATTATACACAATAAATTCAACCAACCTAATTTACCTATACAATTATAAAATCATATAAATACAATATCACTACCTACACAGACCTAAACTAGGAGACACCACAACACCACAAACAGACACACACACGAGAGCACCATATATCCATAGTAAAATAACTATATTTTCTCCACTTAGCGACACCACACGCAGTACAAACCCGAGCATACTCCACCCCAAAAAGTATTGAACAACAAGAGACCACTTACCGACTGCCTCACATATCACAAGTGAATCGATCCAAAGGAGAACAACCCCATAATCTTGAAAGACAGCATAGCAACAAACTGCGCGACAACCCAACACCCACACACACCATGACCTCACCAGAAACGTGACGAGCTCACGACAGCAGAGAAGTTCTCTGAAGCGCTGCACGCAGCATCTCTCCTTGACAAAACCACCCCAAATCTACTCTACCCTATACACGGAAAACCTCATGTTAGAACAAACCATCACTTGTTACACCAACACATCAAAAATATAAAGAAGATCACAGATACAACCACACACACAGAGACACACATCACTCAAGACATGATTAAAGCTACACACGAAGATCAAGGTAACTAGCACAACCCACACACCCAAAACCAAGCAAAGTTTTGGTGCCACTCACACAGGGAATTACATACTAAGTCATGCTAGTATGGCACTACCGCCAACTACCACAAGCATCCCCTAACACTATGCCCACCACCCGACCACCGTAGATAGCAAACTTCATAACGGGTCAAATTTTGAACTTGGTGTGAACACCTGTATTTCATAGACGTACTATGATCTTGAAAAGCAAGCACACCACCACATGCATACTGTCCCTCTCGTTCTTCAACACAAACTATACAGTAAACGAAAAAACTAAAAAGGAATACCACACACAACCGACCAGGATCTCTTGACAGCTTCAATTATCATCATTAATCTCCTAACAACCCAGTATTCCATTACTTCCTAACTTTGTCATACTATGATCTATGAAAGTCAGTAATCTCTTACCAGACGAATTGGAGCGAAAGCACAGTAAGTCAAAACAGAAACAAACAATAGCATAAGCAATGGAGTATATATAGGTACGGCGAGAAAGAGAGGCAAGGACAGAAAACCCGAGAAGACCGACAGCTTCTAGACAGACTACAACAAGTAATAGAAATCCATCGATCACCTACATCGACAAAACAGTTTAATAAAGAACTCAAACGAGCGGAGTTGCAGACAAATTAATAACCAAGAGCCGCCCCTGACCACACGTAACATCCACCTATGGAACCACTAGATTTAAAGAAAACAAAAAGGGACAGAGAATAAATTTGAATGTATTCTCTCTCATCACACTCTCCTCTCTCTCATTCCTCTCTCATCCTCTCTCTCTTCTCCTATAACTCCCATCCGATCCCACTAAAACCTTATTACAGTTTTTATTCGTCGTCTTCTCTTTTCTCTCTTCTCATACCTTTTAATCTTCTTAATCTCTTACTCTCTCTCATCTCTCCTCCTCTCTCTCTCTCTCATCTCTCCTCAATTTCTCCTACATTTTAAGTTCTATCTCTCTGTCTCTCTCTCCTCTCTATCTCTCACCCTCACTACCTTTACCCTCTCGTTCTCTCTCTATTCTCTACTAGGAAACTCTCTGCATTCTCCCACTACCATCCACCCATCCTAAACCTCTCCCACTCAATACCCAAATAACATACTCATCATCTCTCTCTCTCTCCTTCTCTCGAATCTCTCCTCATTCTCTCGTACTCTCTCCTCTCTCGTCTGTCTATGTCTGTCTGTCTTGTCTCTGCTCTCTCTCTCTCATCAATCTCTACCTCCTGTCTGTCTGTCCTGTCTGTCCTCTCTCTCTCTCCATCCTCTAGAGCCAAAGAAGGTTGTCGTACTTTCTATTACCATCAATCCCCTACTCCTCCTTACTTCAACTCCTCTCCTCTCCCTCTATTCTTCATCACCTATCACTCTCCTCCTCTACCTCCTCCTACACTCTACTCATCCTCTCCTCTCACCTTTCCAAACTAACTGTGATCATGTACACAGAACAAAATTATTTGTGCTCTCTGTCCTGTTACTCTGAGATAAACTCTACTCTACTCTACTCTCTCTCTCTTCTCTCTCTCTCTCTCTCTCATCTTCTCTATACCCTCTTCTCTCTCTCCTCTTCACTCTTAGGCTATCTCTTCTACTCTCTCTCTCCCTCACTCTATCTCATCTCTCTCTTACTCTCTTCTCTCTCCTCTCTCGTACTTCTCTCTCTCTCTCTCTCTACCTCCTCTCCATCTCTCATCTCTCCTCTCTCTCTCTCTCATCTCTCTACTCCACCAAACAGATCGCTCCTCATCTCTCTCTCTCATCTACTCTCTTCTCTCCTACTCCTCTCTCTCCTACTCATCTACTCTGCTCTGCTCTCGTCACCTGTCTGGAGAGGTCTGATATCTAGTCCTGTACTGATCATGAGCATGTCAACATCCTAGTATCTCTCCTCTCCTTCTCTCCTCTTCTCATCTCTTCTCTCGCTCTCAAAGAACAGAATCACTCTTCCTCTCTCTTCCTCTTCATTTTATTCCCTAAAGAAAAAGGTAACTCAACTCTCTCTCTCTCTCTCTCTCTGCTCTCTCTACTCTCTTCCATATCTCCTCTCACACTCTCTCTCTCTCACTCTCCAATCTCTCCTCTCTCTCTCTTCTCTCTCTCATACTCACTCTCCTTCCTCTCTCTCTCTCTCTCTCTCTCTCCTCTCTCTCTCTCTCATCCTCTCCTTCTCTCTCCTCTCTACTCTCTCTCCTCATCTCTCTCGCCCTATACATATAACATATACGTCATAATTATCTATATATATATAATATTCATAATACATACTTAACATACTACATACCAATAATATCATATATAATAACTATCAATCCAATACATCACATACTAAATAACTTATAATATATATACTATATAATACCCCACTATACCACAAATAGACTATAACTAACTACATATAATAACCTACTCACTACACCCACCCCACACACAAAACCTCACCACCCTATATATACTACACCCTAATCATATGACAATCCAATAAACTTAACTCCTCTACACACTAAAATATAACAAATCATAACCTATAATAACAAGCAATTATATACCCGACAATAACATAAACTAATAAATATATATCTACCTAATACCCCACAATAGCCAAATACCTATACCTATATAACTAATTATATATTATACATATACCTAACTAATACTATTCCAGTACTCTAAATATAACCTCAACCTCTACATACCTAAATGAGTATACCTAGCAATAGCCCACACACATTATATACATATAAGTAAATAAATCAAAAATATACTATGTAATCACCCTATCACACAAGTACAATAATACAATTAACCATAAATCTCGATAACATATTCATAACTAACATATAAGCATAAGATATAACTACTATATATACTATCTAATATATCTCATATACTATCATATATACTTAGTGGAATGTGCCCCGAATAAGCCCGAAAAGCGCAATACCGACTAATACCAGACAATATCTCGGCTTAACAAGTATTACGTCCCCGTCCCTCAATAACCGAATATTCGGCCGCAATAAAATATTCCCTATTCGACCCAGAATAGTTTATATTTTCAAAAGTCGGGTCACACTTTAGGAACCAACATTACAAAAGAAACACTTGACACGACTCGCGCGATCAACAAGACAACAAGGAGATTGAAATTCTTCTCCTATGGCGATGGAACCTTTAGCGTAAGCAGCAATACATATAGGTATTTCGACAACGTGTCGATTCCACATTCAATTGTCTCGGGATTGCTGTATCACATCCCTCATCTTCGAATGTTGCAATACATTGGATCCCACATATCTTGAGCCAAAACTCCTCCCTCAACAAGGAATTTGACCAAAAATTCAATGTGCCCGCACCTCGCAATAGCGCATGCCTATAAGACGATTACCTTCCCACATATATCGTACATCGAAAGTAGCAGCACATGTTTACTGACCCCGGTCGATATGCTCGGGAAGCATGTGTGTAACTTTAAATAAGCAAATTCTAGACTGATTAATGCCACATAACTCTGGCCAATCCTGCTCTATCATCCCAAACATCTGAAAACCAGTCGGAAATGGATCCGTCATTGTTCACCCTGAGCTGAACCTGACGATCTCTGAATATGAAGATTGTATTGGACCACGAGTTGATTCAACTGAGCTGTTGCTTCGATGTTATTGAAAACACATAGACATACTGGACCATCGCAGCAAGAGTAAACAGTTTATCGTTAACACGAGCACAGCAGACGACTGCGGTGTACGGTCTCTTCCCAGTCAGCATATGGAGATAACCTTGTGCTATTCGCAGTATGAAGCTTGCAGAACCTACTACTCGCGTACGGGACTCCCTCAGCATACCGATTGCACGAGTGGCAGTGGCACTGTTTATTGACAACTTCAGAGCAGTTTAAAAGTGTGTGTTGTCTACACAACACAACGCGGTAAACAGGTATGCTTCGGTCTCAGCATAGAAACCGGTACTCGGTACGCAAACACATGACCACAGCACAAGGAGTATGCAACTTAACTCACAAGACAGTAATTTGACACGTCGACGGCTAACCCAAACATATCAGGTACCATGGGCGATGCGTCCAGCTATGCTTCGACCCTCAAAAAACTGCGTAAAAACATATTATTTGACCTTCAGCGTCAGCCAACGCGCCAGCGAATATACACCACAATTCTCCTACCTAGCCTTCCAAACATCTGTGCATACTTTGAGACCAGCCCGGGCGGCAAAGGATTACACCTAAAGGACCAAAAGAGACAGAATGCACACCCGAGCGAACAACCTTGACGCCAATGTGACAAGGAACATCGTACGTAAACCACTGACTTCACAGAGACGACAAAAACTACTACATCTGCTCCAACTACAGCGATCAAAAACTCGTGGCTTTGATAGGAAACAATATTTGTGAAAGGCCCTGGGACCGATGATGGTGAATGCTTTCCGTACTATGATGCCGTCAACGTCCCTGGTCTGAGGTGACAGAGGAAACGCTTGAGAGTGTTAATAGTAGATTAGAGGGAAAAGTATGAACACTTCCTCCCGTGATGCTGCCTTTGCATACCAACAAAGACTAAGTGTTAGAGGCAAGAGCGTAGATGGAATAGACTTTTCAGATGTAGCACAAGAATTTTCTGCACAACGGGAACAGCGAACAGACCACAGAAACCACACATCAAACATTGTACAGGAAACTGCTAGTACCAGTCTTCATGTCTTCACTGGATGTAGAATGAAGCTATAAAGTGCAAACTTAACTCTATATTCTTACCCTAAAGAAAACTTTCCAATACGAAAAAACCATAGCGCGATGTTAGTGTGATGAGCAGGGTGACACGCTTCCATCACAGATCTAAAGTCATCATTGGAAGGACCGTTACAGGACAAGTGGATATTCAACTGCTGCGTGGCTGGACTATTGTTCGAGCTTGATAGCAGGGGAGATATTCAGACGCTAAACATAGCACGCTACGATTCGTACTACGAAAGAGAAAGTTACTACAATCGTAAGGTATGCTTTACATTAACTAAAACCCATCCTTCCTAATACATTCATAGTCTGTCCCGATTCTCTTATTAATTCATAGTTTGTATCATATCATCGTAACTATATCTATCACAAAAGCCATGATATTCATATCATTGCGACTTTGTTGACTCTCCCACACCGACCTTCACATATATCCAACTAAAATACACTATATCTATGATATATCACTATATACCCTAAACTATATACTATATATAATAAATACATATATAATTATAATATATACAATAATACTATAATATCATTATAACTAAATAACTACTCACATAAACTAAATATAACATATATCACACACAACCTATCTATCAAGTAACATAAAATACTATATACTACTCATATAATAATCTCCCAATAATCGTGACTCAACCACTCTTGAAAAAATGCGTTCACAACATCACTAAAACTTTCCTACAAATTCCAGTTTACACACCATACTCTCAACAAGTGCGATGGTGATAATGCACAAACAACGAATACATTCTTGGCAACCTCAGCACACATCAATAAGCAATTGTGCCAAACCCCGTCCAAAATCTTCATGTACTTACCAGTGTATTATACAAAGTAACTAAAACAAAAAGTAAAATACCAATAATTTCTCCGTCAAGCAAACATCTACAACAATATTAAAAAATAATTAATGAAAATTATAAAGTTTTCGTCAGTTTAAAAGATCATTAGACCTAACACTTCAATTTGAATTAAGCCTCTAAGCGTTAAATGACACAGAACACCCATTAGCAGTTCTCCATTTTCATGGGCATAACCTATTTCTTGTGGCTTCATAAAATATTTCCTCCTGTTCTAAAATATTCTTTCACTTTCGACGGTGATGAGGATGGAGCTGAAAGGTATTTTATTGCTAGTTTTATCAAATTTCATAAACCTATTTCCAGTGTTTTTCCACCAATTTAAGGGAATAATCATTGTCTTCACTGGTTCAAAGTAAGACGGGCAAATATAACTACCTACTAATTTGTTTATCTTGATGTAAATTCTCGTCATGTAGCCATTTTACTTTATGTACAATAATCATCGTCAGAAGAACTGGGGCGCACTCTCTTTGTCAAACTCCTCACTTTCTTTTCATTGTATGACGACTTCTGACATGCCACAATCTTCTTTCAAAAACCAATCCATTAAAGAGAATCTGAAACACCGGAACCCGTTCAGCTTCACTTTCCCCACCTACGTCAAATCATCCGTCAGCACGAAGAGTCAGGAGAGCTACAATTCTTCATGCCATTCTCTTCCCATGACCTCAAACAACCAACTATTTCTTACTAGATTTCATCTGATAACCTTCACTGTTGACAAAACTTAGCTTGAATCGGCCCAGCACTCCATAAGAAAAGTAGACTACACACAAAAGAAATATAATCAACAATTAGAAAACCATTAGAAAATGTTCTTTTTTTCTAAAACACTGATTTACTTAGCTCATTCCATCACAACGAAAGCCACTGTAACATTATTCCACCTGACACGCATTTTGCTTTTAGTTAATTAGCCACGCTTTATTTAAAAAAAAGTCTATTGCTTATAAAATAATAGAAGGGACTCACTTCAGGCAGCGATGATTCACTATCACGTTTAATTGACCTGCTCCGTACTAGTCAGAATGGTTTGTCAACATGCGCATCAAGCAACTCCGCGCGCCAATACATTTTGCCACTGAACAGTTCCAGTCAAATCTTCCGATCTTCGCACTTACAACGACTCAAAGACATATGATGGAACATAATGGGATAATTAATATGCTCAACAACACAACTTCCATTATTACGCATATCATATACAGTATCTGTGATCCAAAGCGCGTTACTGATCAAGAACAACGCACCACCTCGAACTAACCTTTATCGCCTGAGCATTGAACAATTCACGCTAGAGCATCTGTACACGTATTTAAAGCTCTTGCAGCTTGCTGCTTGACTGACACTCGGTGAAATAGACGAGAGCGCATCAGCTTCCTGCAAGTACAGATAAAAAATCTTTACAAACTGACATATCTGAATAATAATTGAATCGTGAATCGCACTCAAGTCATGCAGACCATGCCTAGAAAATAAAAAATATGAAATCTGATCAGCCAAAGCCACACTCTCCCTTATACCACGATACCATATTGCGTCCATAATCCCGTCATCACTAAATGCAATTCTATTTTTTAAAGAATATTGAAACAATCCAAGTCAAAGGCCCCTGCATATAGATCTCGCACCCACAACGAATGGACAAAATCATTATTCGCCTATTGGCTACACAAATTTGGCCTCAATATTTTTATTTCTTGCGACAAAATAAGTTTCCTAAACATTATCAATTTCTAAATTGAAATAACATTATCTATCCCTTTATGTTAACGTTAAACTTTATTGGCTTTTTTAAAGCTCAAATATTCGCGCACAGCCCAACCGCAATAGATTCGAGCAAAAAGACACCCGGGAATACACCCCCGAAATATTTGAGCATTTCTGCCCCGAACTAAGAACCACGAATACGATTACTTACCGCATATTCGGCACATCCCTAATATAATATAGTATAATAATATAATACTATACAGATACTTAATACATATATAACTCTATATAATATACTACTACCACATATCTATACTAACAATAACACTATATATACATACAAACACCTATAACCTAATACCATATAATATATAATAATCATAATACTAATAACATATATTCGAATACTAATATATACATTCATATACCTATACATATATTATAATTATACGCGACTATAAGTATACATATATACTATATTTATACCTATACTAGTAACTACTCTATATATACCTACACCTAACACAATAAATTAACTATATACTACTACTATAACAACAATATCATTACTATAACTATAAATACTATAATATACTACACGATAGATATATAAATTATATCATACCAACTACTATATACTATAATTAGTGTCATGCACGATAACCAAAAATTTTCGGTCCAACTGATTACGACCGATACAAGTCACTCACAAATTTTTTTAACACCTACCGATACCCGATGCCAGATACAAATTTTTGCCCGATAACCAACAAGATACGATAACCAGAAATACTCTTTACTCTCTAACTAACAATATGGCCCTAACTATAAAATAAAATACTATAGCTAGATAAACTATATATATATAACTACATACTACTATAATATAAAATAACCTATAATATATAACTAGGACTAATAAAGTCTGAGAAACTTTTTACTATACTATATAACCAATAAATATTTTAAATAAATATAATATACTAATATAATAAAATAAATAATATCTATATACTATCAATATTCCCTATACACCACCTATCATTATAGATATTCTGACATTTATGTGCTTACGGAAACGTAAGAAATGCTCAAAATGCGTTACGTTTTTCGGTCAAACCTTACCGAAAAAAATCCGCAAGAAAATTCTTATCACCCACAACAACGGAACAATTTCCATATCAAAATTCTGATAAGCCGTTTAGCTATTCTCAGTGCTATGCCGAATTAAGCACGCTCTTACGAAAAACTGTCAAACAAACAAGATGGTGCCTTCCAGGTGTCTTAATATGGCTGAAATGTATCAATTTACAACAAAAATCAGCTTTAAATCTAATAATTTCTTATTCAACATGGAAAAACTCCCATCCAACAAAATAGTTGAATCCCGATAACTTTGTCAATCATAATATTCACTTGTATTATATTTTTTAAGTTACCTTTTTATTCCAAACCCACATGCTCCATCACAACAGCTGATTCAAACTTGTCTTAAAACAAAAGTAAACACCCAAGCACGAAAATCCCAGGTCGTTAAACACAAAAGGTTCACACTGAAATTTATAAATTTGAATTCAATCCCTTCCTATCCCTGGCCAACATCTCGCAAATTTTTCACTGCACAGCGTGTTCGCTTATTACTTTGCAGCCTATCAAAATAATTATATAATCATTATTAGGATATGTACTCAGATTCAACATTAAATTATTGAAAAATTTACTTTAAAAATTGATTCATTCATCACGAAAGTGGAATTTAAAAACATAATTTTTTAGATAATCGATCAAATACAATACATTCCCCAAGCCGGTCCAAACGCACAATCTTTTTTTATTATTTTTCACATTAATAGCCCCAACCCTAGAGGAATAACGCTCCACCTGTAATCACAAAAGTTTCTAAATGCGGAGTTTTCCAGTTAACCTTCTTCGCTTCTCCACAATCTGAATTTGTTGTTAAATAATAGCGTCTTGCCTTCTGTCACAAAGCTCTTGTATTCAACATCTTTCTCTGAAACTCTTCAAGTATTATATGACTCCTGTCCGATAAGAATACTATTTCTTTTCTTTATTGAAGATGTATCCATCTACATATCTCCACTGCCGGCAAGACTCTATACATTTTGTCAAACAATTTTTTGTAGATAGGAACTTATGAATACTTTCATAAGATCCTCACAATAGCATTGATGCAACTGTTTCTTTGAAACGAAATCAGACCTATGTTCTCTTCCAGACATTCCTCTACTACCACATGCCTGATCTATATACCACATACACACAATCACTAACTCACATGAGCTTCACAGAGCGTCTGCCTAAGGGCAAAACATATTCCACTCCCTAATTTAAAAATCTGCCACATTCCGCATCAACATTGACTCCCACGGTGCAGCTTCAAGGATAAAACTTCGTCCCTCTTTTCCTAGAAAGGACAGTAACCATCCAACGCTTATGTTTGAACTATTTTTCAAATTCAACGACGGATAAGATGAGACTTACACCTCGCAACAGCTAGAGTGTAATCTGTAGCATTTTGCATTTATCAGCACGAAATACGAATCTGTCGATTACAGTTATTGCGATGACAAATGCCCTCTAGCAATAAAGACAAATCTTTGTTTCCCCTTGTCTCTGGCTGACATGAAATAAATACATATCACACAGGATCCAAGCATCGTGAGGAGGCCCCTTAGGACCAGGCTCATGTACTTCACCCGAGGACATCTTTCTAATACTTTTCTGTCATTTTTTTTTGCAGTATATTTAGTGCATTCAAGTTCTTTGAAATTTCTAGGAACAAATTAACTCATCATTCCGAAGTGACTTCTTTTGAAGAAGATTATTTATTTGTTGAAATACCAAGATAACTTAACCATAACCCTGTTTACAATTCAAGCAAATTGTATTATCATCCGTAACAAACTCTCACACTACAAAACAGCTTCAGTGCTCACTGCTACCGCAGCACATATTACCTGGACTTAAGAAAATCTTTTACCCATTAAACTAATTAATAGCTACAAGAGGACATTCGTAAAATCATCTACCCGTGACAGGCACTGGAACCAAGTGCGGATCTGACACGCTTTGGAAACTTTTACGTAAAACATGATTCAACCGAACCCAGTATCTCATCTACAGCGAAAAGCATTTTAAAAAAAGCAGTTTACGCATTATCAGATCAATAACATCTCTTTGGTTGAACAGACACACATTATAGTAAATGCGTTTGAAAGAGTGCAGAGATTTATCGACGCCTGTTCAACTGCCACCCACAAAAATCCAAAAATCACTTCGTCAAACAACTACCACTATAACCTCACTAACAAAATCACTATAACCCCACTACCAACTATATATATACCGTATATAACAAAATAACCCACACACAACCTATTACCATATATCGACATCCACGCCAACACTACACATTATCACACCTATCATCATACCCAAATGTACGGCATTAACACAAATACGAATTAGTACAAACTACTATACTATCATAAACAAATACCAATCAAAAGTAATATATAACTCACATAATGCTATAATATACTATATATTATAAAAAAATAAAGAACTACTAAACAAAAAAAAGAAAACAAAGAATATAACCAACAGATCTAAGTGCAATAAGTCAATAACACGTAACATCAACAAACACATCCCAAAGTCATACCCAATCTCCCTCTCAATCGGGAAGCGAAACATGAGATTGAACAACGCTCTACCGCGGCAGAACATATAGGCAAGACATAGTAACAAGGTACCAATTAGTGACACTAAAAATTAAAGGGAAAGAAACAGGACATAGAAAGCTCAGAATTCTATAATGCGGATGTCGATTCCTCGACCCATCCTTTTCATTCACTTCATATCCAAATTACACTCTCATCCATTCACCAAATTACCTCACTCACAAAGTAGGAAAAAAACACACAGTATATAATAAAAAAATATGATCAACCTTGGTCCAGAATGGCATCAATTCATACCATTCACTATACCGTATATACTGGTAAAAACTATTTTAACACAAATTCTCCAACAACCAGAGACTTTAGTAACTGGAATTTTCGCTGAACGATTCAGCGCAACAATATCTCGACTAGAACGCCTTCCCCTGACCTTTCCAACTGACTGATTTTTCCACTGACTTTCCGAAGGAAAGAGATGATAGAACCTAGAAAAAGACACGGAACATTACTACTCAACAACTGAGTACAGCTGAAAGCCATATCTATAATCGAGACCGACCGTAAGCACAAATGACAGACAAAAACAGGAAACACTCGATCTAACATTAAAAAGCCAAACGAACAATACATAATTCCCCACCCATTCATATACAGACACAACGTCTTCTAGCTAACTAATTATTACCACCTTATGATATAAGGATATAGAACTAACAGAAAGACCTAGCTCCCATGAGCTACAAAATAATATCAGCTAGGACTTGCAGCCTTCTAATTTATCCGGCAAGCACCCACTCAATACTCATACTTGAAAACTAATTCTCCTGTATTTCTATATCATCACTCTCTATCATTACAAATCTGCAGCCCAATCTAGCTCCGGCATCACACAAAGCCTTCTGTTATTTGTTTCTGATTGGAACGTTCATTTTCCATGAAAGAACATCCCACTAGTCCTCTGAAAATTTTCCCTAGGTTCAAGCACCTTCACTATCCACTTAACATATTTTGCTACACACCTAAACTTGTTCTACACTGCCCTATCTCGGATAACCATATCTATCGCCACCACTAAAACCATATCCCGACAGTATGATGTTCCTCTAAACTTCACTGTTATGCTGCCGGCCTCATATCCACTATGGACACTTCAACCCCCTCTGTATTACCAAGATGATCTATCACTTTCATTCAAAATTAGAACATACTATAAACAAATAAACCATTCCACAATCGCAAAAGGTTTGCTCATATAATCTTTTAATTAACAAAAACCTACAATGGGCAGTTATCCGTTGAAAAGATTAAGAAGCCAGCGATCCCATCAAACTTCGACGGCTCCAATCCACACGTCTCTACAAAACTATCAAAATCTGTTCCACACACCTGTCGAACACTTCGACTATGATATAGGTCAAAACTTGCCTAACAACTTAAAGATCACGCAGCCCTCCAAATCGCCCCTTCGGGCATATTCTTTCGAACATAATCCTCCCCAAACCTCTCAACCCAGAGAAAACTTCTAGCTATAGTCAAGAGATCACTATAACCAAAATAACGGCCCACCGCTACCTATCTTCTTCAAAGATTCTCATCCAATTCTTTCAAATACTTCATAAAAGGTGAAAGAAACTTCCAAAACATATAGAATATTGCTACTTATAAAAACCACTCATAAACCCTACACTTTAATATCCATTCACAGACTTCTTTGGCCACTCCCTGATATGCATCTAACTAATTTGCCTGAATTTACGTTGCAAAAACGACACAATGTCCCATTCCACGGCCGAGGCTTTAACCTATTATTTTCGCAAACAATCTGAAAAATTACAGCTGTTGCTGATAGAAGCTCGTCAAGAATTTTGAGTAAACGAAAACAAAACTAATAAACAACTGCGTTTATATTAACAAACAAAACATTGACAAATCAAACCTTATTGTGAATGAGAGTTTAATCGAATTTGGCAAGAAAAAATTAGATTTACAAGCTAAAGATTTATATCGACCATCGCAAAATTTACATCAACTGATCCAAACGGCACTACCACGCAAACATCCATACAAACACACGATCATTTTTTATGGGGAGTATACTTTTTAACACCACAACAACCATTCTTATCTACTTTTTTTTCCCCGGCCAAGAACGTGCTAAAAATATCCGCAATCACAGGGAATAGCAAACCTTACAGAATTAAGAAAATTCCTTACGTTTGTTAAGCATATTTTTCCACGAATTTTGTGGAATTTACGATGCACACGCAAACAACGAACCGCAACCTCGCAGCATTCTTAACGTTCCGTAAGCACACAAATAAAAACCAGAAAACGCCTTATATAAACACTCACAGCTATATGTTTCAGAAGATAGAAAGAACAACCTAATCAGGGACAAATTGCGGGAAATAATAAAATAATACTATATATAATACTACTAATATATACTAAACTTATATAACATACATAGTACATGTTACAAGAATACCTACTATACCTATACTATAAAGCACTATATTGATGATAATTATCCACACTCATACCAATATACTATAATAACATATAATACAACATATATTAATACCTATATACTATATATTAAATGCAAAATTCAAAAAAGAAGAAATTTGAAGACTTTAATTTCTAGACAAGGGTGAAGCTATGCTTCTCGTTATCGTCAATTCATTGAAGAAATTTTTTAATTTTCTCACGTACTGATAGCAATAGGCAGTAACCGTCATGTGTTGAAGCTTCGTGAATGGTGTTCGATAAGTCTCAAAAGCCATATTCACTACCAAACACCACACATTCAGCACTCAATGGAATGCGGCGGACATGGCTACGTGATTATAAACTATATAATACTAAACTATATATATACCTATATACATATATAATACTATACTATATATAATATATAAATATAACACATATACTATAATATAAGTGTTGTGAGCTATATATATCATATAATATATTCATATATGACATATAGGAATATTATAGATAATATAATATATATACCTATGATTTAGACTTTATGTATCTATAAATTTAGTAGTATATATATATATATATACTATATATAGATATATATTACTAATATATATAATATATAAATATATAATATCATATATATATAACTATATATATAAAATATATATATATATACATAATATATATATATATTAATAATATATATACTAGTATATATATATATATATATACTAGTTATATATAACATATATATATATATATACTACTATTAAATATATAATATATATATACGTATACTATTATATATACATATATATATCGGAATCAATTTAAAAAACACAAATGTGTTTGGTTCGGTTAACAGGTGTCGCGCAAAATCTTTGCGATTACCGATAACGTACCGAGACCACTACTCCACAAATTCCCGATACCGATACCTCAAAAACTCGACCGATACCACCGATACCGATACCGGATACCATGGTTATCGGTGCATCACTAAACGAATATATAATATATATATTATATCTAATATATAATTATATATATATACTATAATATTATTATAATATATTATACATTATATATAATATATATATCTATATATATCATATATATATACAAAATATATATACTATCAGATAATCTACCTAATATAATATACATATACACATATAATCCCCAATACCACAATAATACCTAATACCATACCTCTATACACTAAATACATCACATATGAAACAAATACCATACACACAACCTACTTAACCAACCCGACAACCTACCTATTATCTAAACATGAACCCTACCCGGCAGTCATAAATATAAATGAATATTCACTTCTCCGTCTTAGACATTAATTGACGCAGCAACCTATACAGGCTTGCACACCATATGCATATTCAATACACAAGAATATATTGAAAGGAGATTGTAAGACTGTATTCCAAAAATAACCTTCAAAAGAAAGCCAAGTCTATCTATTGCTGGACTACTATTGAAAAAGTAGAAATACCGCGCAAACAATCCAAGAACCATAAACAGACCCAAACATGCAACAGCAACCCAACACAAAGACACATGTCGAACTAGAGACAAAATCATCCACGACACATCAAACCCCCGATTATTATAAAAACAAAATATGAGCAAAGTTATAAACATTAACCTACTAAAAATTAAATCTTGGAAACATATTCTTCAAGAGACTCCACCTCATTTATAGACGCGCTTCGGAACTTATACATTTCCTACCAACCCTAAAACTACTCCTTCTTGCTAAATCTCCCTATTTCCTTCTTTTTCTAAACTGTATAATTAGACTAACTCTATAAGTGCCATCACTTGTTTCCTTTCATGAGTCAGTCGATACATATCGCTCTCGTTATTTACAAACGACGCTAACCCTTTAACAAGAGAAACAGTAGAGGCTCTTTTCCTTCTCCCTTCAAGCAGAATTAAATTAAATAATAAAAAAATTGTGGAGGTTGGGATGTAAGGTTTCAGAAAAGGTTCAAGCAAGAATTATTTATAAATCATATTTGTTAACAAGGTTGCCAA
>JABUQX010066296.1:22500-42500 GCA_015478945.1 Trachelipus rathkii
ATTGGTTTAAATATTAATAGCGAGTGAGGCAGGGATTGTGTTATGTCCCGTTGGTTATTCAATTTGTAAATGGGGTTATGAAAGAAGTAGAGATGGGGGTGACAGGAAAATGGGTTAGAATGATGGAGAATTGGGGAGAGTGGAGGGTGCCCTACCCTATTATATGCGGATGAGTTGGTTTTTGTGTGGTGAATCTGAAGAGAGTTTGAGAGATGCTAGAGAAGATTGCAGGGATGTGTAAAAGGAGGGGTTTGAAAGTAAACATAGATAAGAAATAAGGTTATGGTTGTGAGTGAGGACAGTCCTCGTGTGAAGTTATGGTAGAGGTGAGCAAATGGAAACAAATGTCTGAGTTTAATATTAGAATATATGTTGGATGAAAGGGAACGGATGATGCAGAGTGTAGTAAGGAAAGTTGTGAATGAAGAAGGTGCTGGTGCAATTAAATCGAGGTGGATGTAAAGAGACAAGTCTTGAGTGCGCTATGGTCTTACATGAGGGTATGTTGTTACTGTGTTAATGTTTTAGTAGTGAGGACTATGGTCTGGAATAAGAGTATAGATCTAAAGTTCAATGTGTTCAGATGGACAATCTTAAGGGCGTGTTAGGTGTGAAAAAGAATTGATAAAATGAGAATAAACGTATTAGAGAGTTAAGTTTGTGAAGAAAGGGGTAAATGAGAGATAAATGAAAGTACGTTCAAATGGTTTGTTTGGTCATGTGGAAAGATTGAATGACAGTCGGCTGTTAAACGGATGTATTAGTGGTGAGTGTGTTGGAATCGAACGGCTCCTATTCACTAGCAAAAACAAAAGTCGGATTGACAGGCACGAGATAAACCACGAATGTCTCGAAAAAGGAAGACAAATGATGCTGAGTTTATGACAGAGGCCGAGAACTACAACAGGATGCATAACGGAGAGAGATAGAATGGCTGGTCGTTGTACCGACGCGCGATCATTGGCGTTGCACCACCTGGATGCACAGCCCTAAATCTTGACGACCTAATGGAAACCAGACGGTGCAAGGGTCCGCACCGGGTCCCGTGAAGTCGAGGGGGATTTTCTGACATGCGCAATCCGAGTTCTCTCACTATATAACAGTATATGAGGGAGGCGGTCCAAGGACTTGGCGCTTTCCATTTTTCTATTTTCGGGGCCCTAACATGTATGTCAATATATATCATACTAACTTAATTCTTCTTTCCGATGCTAGGTCACCGCACCTTACCCCCAAGTCATTGGTCTGAAAAGAGGAAGAAGAATAAGGAAACCTAACTATATATACTATCATACATTCCTATATGATCTAACTACCTACATAAATATATATATTAATACTTGAAATAAGGCCTTATACTATACTATATATATATATAAACTAATATATAATAATATAAATAATATACTATATATCATATATATATATACTTATTTATATATACATCTTTCTTCTCGCTAACTACCTCTTCTTCCCAAGACTGGGGAGTAAGGTGCGCTACCAAGCATCAGAAAAGAAAAAGCAAGTACGGCAGAGTATGACAAATGCTCCCGAATAAGAACAAAGCCCAGCCCCATCCGACCGGCCCCTCCCACAGCTTAAACATTTAAACCTTCACGCGTGAAAAACTCTTCACAGACAGAGGAAAATCCACCCCTAGAGCTTCATGCGCGCGACACCGCCGACGGAGCACCCCAAACACTTCACTGGTACAATCGCGCCAATGTAAGCGGTCTCAATCACCCCTGGGCCCAGCGTGACGGCACACAACATTGACCGCCCCATTTACATCAAACCCCTGCCGCATCCTACTCCTTCCCTTCTGCACCTTCTCATTACCGCCTTGCGAGCCCAACAAACTACCACATTGCTCCTCCTCTCGCGCTCAAACTTTCAGCCGGTCGGGTTCCCAACCACAACTTCACCACTATACATCGCAATCTTAACCACAACCACCGACCTTCAACTTCATCCTTTCCAACATGACCAAACACCATCTCAACACAACTTCTACATTATTCCTCTTCCATTTACACCCCTTTCTTCCACCACACAACTCCTCCTAATACAGAATGCACTTCCATCTCTTTAATCAAACTATCCTTCATCACCCACCTAGCCTATCTGCTATCAACTACAGATTGTCCATATCAACTGAACACATAATTGAACCTTTAGATCATATACTTCTTACTGCACAGGACCATAGTCTCACATTACCACATACAAATAACACAGTCGGTAACAACATGACCCATCATGGTAAGACCCTTACTAGCGCAACTCAGACTTCGTCCCCTTTACATCACCAACGATTTATTGGCAACCCACACCTTCCTGCCATTCACAACACTCTGCATCATCCGTCCCTTCTCATCAACAACCTCATACACCTAATACATATTTAATCAGTATGTTATTTCTCCCATAAACTGCCCATCTTAAACATAACATTTTATTTTGAGGACTGAGTTCACTCACAACCATAACCCTTTACTCTTATCTACCGTTACTTTATCAAAACCCCTCCTTTTTACAATACCCCATGCCAAATCTCCACATCTACCAATCCTTCCTCAAACACACCTCTCTTCAAGAATTCGCCTACAACCTACAGTACCAAAAACTACATCCGACACACCATATAATAGGATAGGGCCACCCTCCACCTCCATCTCCATTCCTCACTTCCATTCTACACACCAGATTCCTGCACCCCACTCCCACCTATCGCATTCCTATCATCAACCCCTAACCCCCCATATACCAAATGAAAATAACCAAGGAGACCCATAAAACACAAACCCTGATCTCACCTCCGCCTATTTACTCACACGAACCATAAAACCCATCACCAATTAGGACACCATTCGTATCCTTACACCACGCTTCACTATCAGCATCACTCACAACTTACTTATTTGCCATGTCATCTCAAGCAACAAGCCAACTACCCACCCAACACCATAAGTATCACTAATAAACTGCCATAAGCCATTCTCTAACCTTAACTCTAAATCATACGCCGTGTTGCAAATCCCCATAAACACCTTCTAAATATAATATTCTATCTCACTTCTCCCCTCAATTTCTCAATCATCTTGTTTCAATGTAAAAACTTTTGACTCCACACATCCTCTACACACTCCCTAAACGCACTCTGTTCCCTACCCAATCAGTTCTTCAGGTCACTTGAAACCGCACTCTTCCGACCAAAATGCGCAGCAATCCCGTCCCTACAAACCAACTCAAATAAGATCTCTACTTCCCTATAATTATCTACCAGTTCCTCACTTCTCTCCCTTACCCATCTACATACAGCCGGTACTATTACGCTCTCCCCAATACCCTTGCGAACCATATACTCTCACTTAAACGCCACTTATAATCTACCACAAACATTCAAAATCAATCCAAATCACCCATCTACGCCTCCGCTCTGAATCATTTCACCAATAATTCATCTATACCTGCAGATTTACCATTCTTCAACTTTCTCCACAATCTACCCGATTACCTACCTCAAACCTTACTCAAATAACCTCATCCCCAACAATACCTATTCCTTCTACCTTACCATCAAAACACAACACAAGCACTTTCACTAAACACTCATCATTACTGTTAATATGTTGCAGATTTTCAAAGTGTTCTTCCACACTCCTCTCACATCCATTTTTATCATTTACAAAAGCACCATCCCTATTCATCTATCTCTTAGCAGCTCCCCTTATTCTCATTCTGAACCTTTCGCGCTTTCTTACCCAGAAGAGACCTTCCTATTTCCTTGTATGTCCTCACTCATCCTCCTTCCTTCCTGTTTCATTAACATCTTTGTTTTCTCCCTCGTATGACACCCTTTTAGGTATTCATTCTTATTCCTCCTTATAATACATTCAGCATCTTTCTTTTGAAATTTCATAATTTGCTTTTAGCACAATTCAACCACGCTTCTTTTTTACCCTTAACTGCTTTCATCACCTGCTTCATTCCACCATTCGCTGTTACATTTCTTACTTCCTACTTTAGCACATCCACACACTGCCTTTGCACTACTAACATTGCTTCCTTCATTTGCCCCAGATTTGTCAGTATCAACTTGTTCACATTCAACCGATTTACTTGCGAGCGCTCTTAACTAATCCCTATTGTCTTGCTCACTTAACTTCTTCCTCCTAATTCCCCTACTTCCTTTCGATCACCTTCCTCCCATCCAAGCCCCCATAACTTAATTTTACAATAGAACAACATAATGATCGATAATCCCTTCCTAAACCCCTCACTGATTTAACATCCAAATCATACAGCATCTCTTCTTTCACCAACACAAAAATAATCATATAATATATATATATTATATACCTAAAATATATACTCCACAAACCATATACACTACCTATAGACTATAAACTAATACATTAACCATATATATACCTAAACTAATATATACTACTATACACCAATAATAGGTACTAACCCACATATCTTATTCACACTTTAGCATATATAATACTACAATATATACTATATTATATATATATATATAATCTTCCTTTCTTTCTTTCTTTTTACCTACCTCTTTTTCCCAAGACTGGGAGTAACGGTGCCACAAGCATCGCGAAAAAAAGCAGTAGGAGAAATATACAATTGTCGAAAAGAAAGAACCAGCCCCAGCACCTCTGTCAACCATTCAAGTTAGCGAATCAGAAAACTCGCTCACACGCACAAGAAAAATACCACCCATTAGAGCTTCATGCGGACCGCGCGACGAGAGGCCACTCACTCATCGGCTAAAACCTCGTCAAATGTAGCGGGTTCATCCCCTCGGCCAGGCTGCGCCAACCAACACATGCGCCCCAGCATATCAAAACCCCGCACATTCTCATCCAACCCATATCAGTGCACCTTTATTCTCGCCCTCTGCCAAAAACTCACATTTCTCTTCCTTCAGACATTCGTTCACCGAGACTCGAGTCACACCACTTATCTCTTCCGGACCTTCTTCCCAGCCCGATCCGCGGATATTCCCACAACACACTCCCACCACCCTATACATCCGCATAACAACCAACACTAGACTAATTTCTTCAGTCATCCTCACTCCACACACAACATATGACCAAACCATCCTCAGAACCAACTAATACTATTCAATACTATTCTCTCATCTTACCCCTCTTGCTCACACCACAAACTCCTAATAAGTTATTCCTCATTTTATTAATTCTTCTTACCACCTAGCCATGCTCCTAAGATTGGTATTCCATCCCATCCTGAAACACATCTGAACTTTAACATACCCAATACTTTCCTATACTATTCCAGACCATTCAGAACATCTCACCGCTACCATACGAACTAACACAGAGTTAATAACCTATACACCTATCAATGTAAAGACACCTAGCGCACTCAAGACTTAAGATTCCCTTTACAACCTTCACCAACGATTCTACATTGCACAGCCACACCTTCCTGCCAATTCACAACTTTCCTATACACTCTTGCATCATCCGATATCCACTTTCTCATCAAACCACAATACCCCTAAATATTTAAATACAAGACCACTTCGCTCTTCCACGACTGCTCACCATTTAACACAACTGGCACACTGAGGGACTCGTACCATTACACCTCACAACCATTACCACACTTCACTCTTATCGATATATAATCCCACAATATATTACTATATGATATACCTATACATATAATATATAATATTAATATATAAATATATATATATATAATACTACTATACATATAATAATATATAAAATATATATCTCTCTTCACTATATACCTATACTATATATATATATATATATATATCTAATATCATATACTATATATAATAAATATATACATATAATATAATATCACCATAACTATATATACCTACATACCCGACCATTTCCATGAATTTTTAGCTCAATATAATAATTATAAGACGTAGCGCTCTTGCCTTACTTTTTTAAATATCAAAACCATAAAACCACATATCAATAATATACTCCAAAATATATACATACACATATTATTATTACTATTATATACTATAATATAATATATATATATAGATATCTTCTTTACTTTCTTTCATTCACTTACCCTTCATTTGCCCCCAACGATCTTCTGGGTAACCAGGTACAGGTGCTAGTACTCGCATCCGGAAATAAAGCAAAGACACGAGAGAAGAGACCATGACAAAACGTCACGAAAAGATAAGACCCAGCACTTATCGCCCCCTATCGTACCATTAATTAAGCTGAGAGCTCGTCCAGACAGAAATCACCCATAGAGATCATAAGGACCGCGACGGACCCTCCTATAGGATTTACCAATCGTTCAATGTACAAGGGTTCATCCCCATATGGCACCAGGTGGGCCACCAACCGCGCGCCCGTAACTAACACCGCCAATTCTCTCCTATCATGCACCTTTATTCTCGCCATCTGCAAAACTCACATTCTCCTCTCCTAATCAGACATTCATTCACCGACTCAATCCACTTTCTCTTCGCGTTCTACCCAGCCAGCGTCGGTTACCCACACACTCTCCACACTAGTTACATCCCGCTTAACCAACCCGACTTTGGCATTCCATCCTTATCCCACATGACCAAACCATCTCAACATACTTATTTATTCTCTACATTTACCCCTTTCTTCACACCACACACTCATCTAATACGTTCATTCCTCACTTTATTAATTCTTATTCACACTAGCATGCCCCTAAGATTGTCCATCTGAACACAATGAAATTTAAGATGTATACTTCTTATTCCAGACCATAGCTCACTACCATACATAACACAGTAACAAACATACCCTCATGTAAGACTCTAGCGCACTCAAGACTTAGGTCCCTTTACATCCACAACGATTTAATTGCAACCAGCCACCTTCCTGCCATCACAACTTTCCTACTACACTCTGCATCATCCGTTCCCCTTCTCGTCCAACATATACCCCTAAATATTTAAACTCCGACACTTTGCTCCAGCTGCTCATCATCTAACATAACTTCAACTGAGGACTGTCCTCACTCACAACCATACCTGACTCTTATCTACGTTACTTTCAAACCCCTCCTTTTACATACCCTTACCAAATCTCTCCACCAATCCTCTCAAACTCTCTTCAGACGCGTCGCCACATTAACCAAATCATCCGCATACAATAGGTAGCGGCACCCTCCACTCATCCATTCTCCATCATTTCTAACCACCATTTCCTGCCATCCCCACCTCGAATTTTTCATAACCCCATTCCATTTACACATTGAATAACCAAGGAGGACATAACACACCCTGTCTCACTCCGCTATTAATCCTAAACCAATCACCATTGCACCATTTATGCTTACACACGCTTCACTATCAGTCATACATACTTTTGATTCCATCAGAAAGCTTCCAACCAACACCATATATCACTAATACCTGGCATAAAGCTTCCTATTAACTCTATCATACGCCTGCTTGTAAATCCATAAAACCAAATATAATTTATTCTTCTCCTCATTTTCTCAATCATTTGTTTCAATGCTAAAGATTTTGATCCACACATCCTTCTACACTCCTAAAACGCACCTTGTTCTTCACCAATCAGTCCTCAGTCACTCGACGGCACTCTTTCGACCAAATACCAGCATATTACCTTCCCTTACAACACTCAATTAAACTTATTCCCTATAATTTCTAAGTTCCCCTTTTCCCTTACCCTTATACAAGGGTATATTATCATTGCTCTTTACTATTATTACCCTCCATAAACGCTTTATTACACAACTTCCAAATCCAATCAATCACCATCTCGCTCCGCTCTTGATCATTTCACTATGTAATTTCATCTATACCTGCAGATTTTACCATTCTAACTTTCTCACCCTACCCATACCTCCTCCTTACTAATAATCTCATCCCCAAATACCTATTCCTTTTTTTGCACCATCAAAACCACACACAGTCACTAACACATCATCATTACTGTTAATATTGTGCAGATTTTCAAAGTGTCTTTTCCACACCCCTCACTCCATTTCTATCAGTACAAAGCACCTCCCTATTCATTTATTCTAAGCAGATTCCCCTTTATTCTCATTCTTACCTTTCGCGCTTCCTTCCAGAAGAGCTTCCTATTTCCTTTGTATGTCCCTCATTCATCCTCCTTCAAACTGTTCATTTACCTCTTGTTGTCTCCTACGTATACACCTTTTTTAGTATTTCTTTTTTCCTCTTATATAATTTCCAAAGGCATCTTTCTTTTGATTTCATCATTGCTTTTAGTTACATTCAACCACCTTCTTTTTTACTTTTATCTGTCATTTCATCACCTCTTCATTCACCATTCGCTGTTAACATTTCTACTTCTACCTTTAGGCACAATCACACACTTCCTTCTTGCATTACTAACATTTGCTTCCTTCATTTGCCCCCAGATTATATAGTTTCAAACTTGTTCACATTCAACGATTTACTAGCGAGCGCTCTGACATACTTATCCTATTCTCTTGCTCCTTTAACTCCACTCTTAATTTTACTACTTCCTTTCGTATCACTTTCCTCTCCATCCAAAGCCCCCACTAACTTAATTTACATAGAACAACATAATGATCAAATAATCTCCTAATCCTCGCACTGATTTAACATCCAAAACTACTTCAACATCTCCTTCTTCACCAATCACAAAATCAAAATCAATACTTTTCACTTCGATACCATCTCTACCTACACCAACTTAGTTATACTTATGAATACTCTTGGTGTTTAAAGAAAGTATTACTTAGACAATACCTCTCTCTTCACAGACAATCAATCACCTTCCTACCAATTCTCATTTTCTCCCCCCACCCAAAAACCACCTGTTATACCATCCCTTTTTTGTATCACCTATCCAACATTCAGGTCCCAACACTATCAATCTGAACTCCATACTCACCCCATCCAGAACATCATTCAAATTATCCCAAAAAAATCGTCTTCTCTTCAACGTTTCCCTCAGAGGACCATACGTCACAACCACAACACACCTTGACCTTTTCAACTTAAATTTAACCATTAGAATTCTAGGACTCAACACACACAAAGTCTACCATAGCTTCGTACCACAAGTCACTCATCAAATTGCAACTCCTTCTCTCCCTCTCTCATTCTCTTCCACACCAGCACGCACACATTTCACATCACCACCACTCTAATTTCACCTTATTCCTTTCATCTTTGTTTCATCCACAGCAAGCAAATCAAATTTGTTCCCCTTTCTTAGATTCAGCCATCACCTCTCACCCTCTTCTTCCTCAACTTTATTCCTCTGACATTCCCATGTACCCTACATTATACAATTTCGCCGAAAGTTAGAGGTCGTTTACGGCGATCAGAACCATGTCCGAGGCATGAATCAGCATTCCTAGCAAGAGACTGGGTGGTAGTGGGCAGCCAAACCCAACTACCACCCGCCCTTAGTCGACTTCTACGACAGCAGGACATACGATGGGGAAATTCTTTCTCCCCCGCACACAGGATATATGAGTAGTAGGATGTCTGTAAGGTGTTATCTAGAAGTGGGGGTGTACTTTAATCATGTGTATATGATATGTGGATAAATGGTGGGTTAGTAATATGTTGCCTGAAGGATGAGTGTGTGAAGAAAATATGAACACCTAATATTGTGAGCCTGCAACAACACTGGGAGGTAATTTCATCGTTTCGAGTATGCGTGTTATTATGTTAACACAACCGAAGATATATATATATATATATATAATATATTATATATATATATATATATATATATATATAATATATATATATATATATTATATATATATATATATATATATTATATTTATATATATATATATATATATTATATATAATATATATATATAATATATATTATATATATATATATATATATATTATTATATAATATATATATATATATATAATATATATATATATAATAATATATATATATAATATATTAATATAATATATATATATATATAAATATATATATATATATATTATATATATATATATATACTAAAAATAACTATATAATATATATAATATATATATACTATATATATATAGTATATATAGTTATAGATTATATATATATTATATATATATATATATATTATATATATATATATACTTATATATATATATATATTATTATAAATATACTATATATATATATATCATATATATATATATATATATATATAGTATATATATAATATTAGTTTCAGAGTTCCGAAGAAAAAAGTTCTTTATACGGTGTGAATCTTACGCTGGGTTTTATGTGCCTATGCTTACGAAAAAGGTTTCTTTTTGGGATTCATGATGTAGTCCACTTCAATGATAAGTGTTTTGCTCTGTGAAAGGGAATTTCTTCTAAATGAAGCACATGACAATCTATCATATTTTTGCCTTTATCATGGACTCCTGCGAACATACGTAAGAAACGAGTTTCTTAAATTTTAAAACTTTTAATTTAATTATTTTTTTTTTTTTTCCTTTTCAGTTATCCACATTACGTGTCATTTACCTTGATTCCTTGTTTATTTATTATAGGGAAAATTAAACTTGGCTCAAATATTGTTAACATTCTCTTCATGCAAAAGTTCTTCAGAACTTCTCAATGCTTCTTCTGTTTGCGGCAAAAATTGTGATATTTATGTAAGTTATATATATAATAATATATTATATATAATAATGTATATATATATATATATATATATATATATATTATATATATATATATATATATATATATATATATATATATATATATATATATATATATATATATATATATATATATGATAAAATTCCGATAAAGAATACTTACTGCAGTAGCACGTAGAACCGGGTGGGGTTTAGGGGATCTATTCGTTGCTTACTTTATTTAAAACGACGTATAAAATATGAATGATTACAATTAAAGTTTATAGTTGAAAGTTTATGAAAGAGGCCACCCAAAAAAATTTCTCTTTTATGGTCGTTGCATGCAACTCCGGATCCTTCTTTGTTTAGCCCCTTTTTCTATTGCACAGTTTTAAATCGATATTATTTATCACTTGGCACTTTATATTGTCAAAGTATAAATTTAAGGGCATTCTCGATGTGCCAGGTCCTTATACTGAAAAACAAGGAAAAACATTAAACTTAACACTTAAAAACAAAAAAGAGGAAAAAAGGGAAAGGGGAAATCCACTATGAGGTGTAGGTGGACGCCATGATCCTCTGAGTGGTAATTGAAGAACGAAGATCCTCTTCCTCTTCTACTTCCCTCTTCCTATAAATATTAACACACTTATGCCTTTTTCCTCTCCTCCCACCTCCTCTCCAACCTCCTCACTTCCTTCCCTCCACATGTCTCCTTAAACCCTCCATCTTCACGCCCTCCTTTGTCAGAGGGTCTGCCAACTGGTTCTTTGCTTCTACCCATCGAACATCTTTTATCAACCCCTCTTCTAGAGCTTGTTTGATATATTCAATATCTATTTGAAGTCGCATATTGCTTACTTTTGACGTGGAATGTATTCCGTCTACCAAAGTCTTAGAGTCAGAGTATATCCAGATGCCGAGTGGTTCAATCCCTATTACCTCCTCCCACCAAGCGTTTATGAGAATACCGGCTTCCATCCCTTCGATTAAACCTAGGGTCTCCGCTTCCATCGTAGATCTTGCTTTCCTCTTTTCCATTTTTGATTTCCAAAAAATAGGACTACTTCTACCTGCCTCATCTACCAGGCTCACAATATACCCGATTTGGGGACCCCCTGGGTCTTCATCCACCACCTTTCTCATAGACGCGTCCGTGTAGACAACAATTTTCAACTTTCCTTTGAGATTTTGAATCCTTATCTCCCAACTCTCATTTTTACTCTTCTCAATAATGCCGATGAGTTTCCTCATATCTTCGGTAGTTCCACTTTTGCAGTATCTGCTCATATAATCACTGGGTAGGCCAAATCTGGACGAGTGTGTTGACTTGCCCAGTTCATTTTTCCGATAAGGGATCTATACTTCGTCAGTTCGACTTCTTGTAGTCGGGTGTTGCCTTTGTATTCCCTCTTGTCAGGTATCTCTAGATTTCTCACATACCCCGTTTGTGAAAGTAGAATTCCTTCTTTATCCACCTTCACATCCACTCCGATGTAACGGAATTCTCCTTCTTCTTCACCTCCCACTTTCAATCTTTGTTTTAATCTATTTATTACTGACTGACGAAACTCCTCTTGATCCTCCATTAGCAAAAATTCGTCGGCATGGGTACACTTATACCAAACGGGAGTTTCCCTTTTTCTCTCCAGATAGAACATAGTAGGTTCCCAATTTTGCTCCGGAGTAACCTCCCAATTCTTGTAGGATTGTCACTACACTTCATTACCACGTTTGGCAGCATCCTTCAAACCGTAAACGGCTTTCCTTAGTTTCCATATACAGTCTTTTGTCTCTTCTTCTAAAGGGGGCCTAACCCACACATCTCTTTCAATTGTTTTCCCTTGGAGGTAAGCAGTCTTAATATCTATTGTCCTACACTCCCATCCATAAAAACACATGATGGTCATACAAAATTTCATTATCTCGCCAGAGCAAGTCGGAGCATCTGTAGCAAAAAGCCCCTCCTTTTCTTCATATCCTCTCACCACCAACCGCGCTTTCCATATTTTACTTCCATTTTTCATCTTTTGTCCGACTACCCATTTTAATGAGAGTGCCTTTTGTCCCTTATCCTCTACCACCTCATAAACGTCATTTTTCTTCCAACTAGTTAATTCCTCTCTTTTTGCTTCTTCTATTTCTTCTTCTGGGAAGTTACCGTACCAACCTTCTGTATTCCCTCCACCTTCTATCTCCTCTCCGACCACATTTTCTTTCTCCTGGCTTGTCTCCTCCTCCTCCTTAATATTCTTATACTCCTTGAAATCTATCCATTGGGGTCTACCATCTCCAACATCTATGACGTTGAAACATTCATTATATTTTGGCTTTTCCAGCTCTACTCACTATTTCAAATACTCTTTTTTTCTCCATTATCTTTTCTCTCACATATATACCTTTTTCCTTGTTTAAAAGTTTCTTTTTTCTTTGGAATCATGCGAATATCTTCTGTATCTTCTGTAATCCGTAGATCTTCTTCTCCTTCATCTTCACTACTGGATTCTTCTTCAACGTATTGTCTTGTAGGAACCATTGCTCCTCCAACTTTTTCCCCATTATCTCTGGATTGTTCCTCACCTATTCCTTCCTCTTCCTCCCTGTGTGGTAATCTTCCTAATCTCGTGATATGGACTCTATTAATCTCCCGAATAGTACCTCCGTGTTTCACGACCACTGTTTTCCCTAATCTTCCGACAACCTCCGCAGGTCCTCTCCATTCTTTTTCTCCTTCTCTTTTATAATATACCTCTTCTCCCGGTATCGCCAACTCAATATGGTGTTCCCTCACATTTTGTCTGAGTGCTCTTTTTATTTTTTCTTCAGATTCTTGTCTAATGTGTATTTCTCTGGCTTTATGAAGACCCGTCTACACGTTCCTTAACATCGCACTCTCTCCCCCTTCCTCCAACATTCCTAGCCTTTCTTCTTCTCCCAATCTGGTAAGATTGGGTAAACCAGTGTTCCTTCCAAAAACAAGATGGTTAGGGGCAAACCCATTTGCATCTGATAGGCTATTCTTCGCTGCCACCGACCACATCAAACCTATTTCAGGATGTACCCCTTCTTCTCTTAACTTCCTTATAGAGTCTTTTAAAAGGCCTACCATTCTTTCACATAAACCGTTGCTAAAAGGACTCCTTGCTGCTGTGACCTTTTGTTTTATCCCGAATCTCTGTCATTTTCTTCATTTCCTCATTGGAGAATTCGAGTCCGCTGTCACTAAACAACTCTTTTGGGGCTCCAAATAAACTGATCCATTTTTCTATAATTCTCTTTGTGACTTCTTCTGGTTTCTTGCTTTTTATCCAGCTTGCCTGGCAATAACGAGTCGCGCTGTCGATCATCACTAAGAATTTTTCTCCCTCTAATTCTCCTAGATCCATGCAAACCACATCATTGAATGCTCTTCCCAAGGGAAGTCCAACGATCGGTCTCGCTGGAGTCTTTTTAAACCGGATGCATACATCACAATTTTCATGCATGTCTTCTAGACTCTGTCGTATACTCCTTCTTTTATCTTCCTTTAAGGTATCTTTTTCAAAGGCGTCCAGGATCAGTCTCCACAATTTTTCTATCCCAGGATGACCGAATTGTATGTGTAGTTTCCTTAACGCTTTCTTCCTGTTTAGAGAATTTCTCAAATCTTCCTTGGTGTTCTCTTGATACCAAACAAAATTTCTATTGAGTCCCTTTCTTAGTTGAATCATAAGATGTCCTTTCTTATTCTCCCGACATTTTACTCCTGTTAGTTGCAGAACTCCTATGTCTATTTCTTTTTTTCTCATGTCTATTCTCATGTCCATCTTTTCCATCGTTTCCTTTCCCACAAGCCAAGGAATATCTCCCCTCACCACTTCAGTCATCATGAAAAATTCATGTCCACGGATGTTGCATGGTATGTTAATTGTCTTGCAAACCTGATATTCTGTCTCCCCAAATACATAGGTTCCTTGCTTCTCCTCCACTGTCTGCAACATTTCCTTTCTTTCCCTCCAAGCCAAACTACCCACTATCCTGCCTAGTCATCTCTCCCCAATAACTGATGTCTTACAACCAGTGTCAATCAAGGCCTCAAGATCATCATATGGCCCCGATGTTTTCTCTTCTTTTTCGTAACTACAGTAGATTTCTTTTTTCTCACTTTCTCTCACTTCCTTCTGCCCGAGATTTTTGTTCTTGAATCCTTCATTTCGAGGAATTTCTGTCTTCATTCTCACTCCCTTACCTCTGTGAGGACACTTGAAGGCGAAATGGTATTCCGATCTACGAATTATGCATTTTTTGAATGACCCATCTGGATATTTCGGATTTTTTCCTTTAAAGTTCAATCCTTTATCTCCTCTTTCTTGATCTTTCTCACCAAACCAGCCACAAGCTTCTTCTTTCGTTTTTTCCTCTCCGATATTCATCTCATGTAGAGTAATAAGAGCCACTTAAGTCTTAAAGTTCCCAGTCTCCTTTTCGATACGATAGAAATAGTTGTTTTCCTGTTCATTAGTAAGGTTTGCTGCCTCAACTACATGACAGCATCTTAAATCTTCCACCAAAAATCCACTACCGCAGACCATGCGGCATTCTCTCTCCTGTATTTCATACCGTCCAATAAATTCTCTCATCCCTTCTCCTTTTTTTCTTTGTATTTTAAAGTACTTACTTATTTTGTCGAATTTATCTTGTGTCCTTTCCCTGCCGTATTGCTCATCTAATCTCTTGATTATTGCATCTTTTCCTCCTACTGATTGTAAATCCTCCACCGAAATATCCTGCACAAATCGGAATGCCCTTTCTCCCAAACTTAACATGATTTCTACTGCTGGATATTCTACCTTTTTGCCTTCTGCAAGAAACCATAACTCTATGAGTTTTTTCCCCATTCCATAGTCCTCTTCTTCGTTTCCTTCCCATCGGGGACATGCTCTTTTTGTGGATCTTCCTTTTTCTTTTCCTTCTGCTATCCGTTCGATCTCCTTTTTTATGGATAACATTGAAGCCTCGAGTTTTTCCATGATTGTGAGATGAGAGCAGAGTGGCGCAGCTTGATAAAATTCCGATAAAGAATACTTACTGCAGTAGCACGTAGAACCGGGTGGGGTTTAGGGGATCTATTCGTTGCTTACTTTATTTAAAACGACGTATAAAATATGAATGATTACGATTAAAGTTTATAGTTGAAAGTTTATGAAAGAGGCCACCCAAAAAAGTTTCTTTTATGGTCGTTGCATGCAACTCCGGATCCTTCTTTGTTTAGCCCCTTTTTCTATTGCACAGTTTTAAATCGATATTATTTATCACTTGGCACTTTATATTGTCAAAGTATAAATTTAAGGGCATTCTCGATGTGCCAGGTCCTTATACTGAAAAACAAGGAAAAACATTAAACTTAACACTTAAAAACAAAAAAGGGGAAAAAAGGGAAAGGGGAAATCCACTATGAGGTGTAGGTTGACGCCATGATCCTCCGAGTGGTGCTTGAAGAACGAAGATCCTCTTCCTCTTCTACTTCCCTCTTCTTATAAATATTAACAATATATATATTATATATATATATATATATATATTATAATATATATACTTTATATATATATATATATATATATATATATATTATATATATAAATATATATATATATATATATACTATAATATATATATATATTATATATATATTATATATATAATATATAATATATATTATATATATATATTTATATATACTTTACTTTTTCACCCCCTGGCCATCCTACATTTAGGGCTGCACACATCGCTCAGGTACCCTAGAAACTTGATTCCTGTTTCATTTCATAGGAAATGTTCTAGTCTTGCGAAGTTTTATTGGGACACTTTTTGTCAAAACTTTTAAATTTGAAAAGATATCCAGCATTTCCTAAGACCGGACATGATCCGATTCCCTCAAAAAGTTACTTTTATGCAAATCCACAAAAGTTACCAAAATTAACATAATATTTTCCAGTTTTGCTTTTTATTTTTTCATTTTGTACATTAAAAAGGGTTTAGTTAAAAGTGTGTTCAAAAGTAAATGTAGTAAAATCCAAGTTAGGAGAAAAGAGGAGCAAAGAAGGTATAAAAATGAGAACAAATAATGTTCAAATGCATTTTATTATTTCCAAGTTGTGTTATAAAAAAGGAAGCCTATAAGGAAGAAAACGATAAATACGGATTATCAAATTTTACAATTATCAGTTAAGGTAGGAATGGCCTAAATCAAGTGGTTTTGAAAGAGTCAGGAAAATCTTCCTAATTCCGATACAAACTTGTTAATTTTTACACGCATACATCAGGATCAGTAAGTCAAAGATTCTGTATCATTTCAAAATCTCTTAAAAAAAAATTAGAGTTTGAGGAGAAACAGAAATATATCTCTGTCCAATAAATAATCCACTTGTTTTAAGACTGATTGTTGCTTTTACATGTCTCGTTCATCATCAAATCATGCATTTTCTTCTTCGAATGCGTTAATTTTAGAGCCCATGCTTTTTTTGAACATTTTTTTTTCAAAAAGTATTCATCCGAAAATGAAAATACTACTTGGTCCGCGAGTTAAGATACCATATGATGGTTATCATTTTGACTGCCTTGTCCTGCAACCTCTTTATCAATTTCCTGTAGTTAAACAATTTTAATAATTGGTTGTCTTGGTTGGGCCAAGTGGATTTGTGGAAGTTGAACCACGGTTTTACATAAATATTGATTAATAAATAAACAGTGTCTTCAATACCCCCTTTTTTTCTATAAATTGTTAATTGAAAATTGGATACCTTTATACAGATATTTTGAAAGATAAATGGACCTTTGTCATCCATCTGGCGTGATGATACACCAGGTACATCTGAAAAAATGTCTTTTACAGGGAGACAATCCTAAAAAAATTAACAAAGTTGATAAATTCTTTATAATCATCCCATGGCTGTTGATTTTTCAATTGTTCGAAAAGAAAGCTTAAAATTTGGTCTGAATTACGTATTTTATATCTAATATTTTCATCTTCAGTACCAGTTTTGTATTTTGTTTTGTCTAGCTTTCACCACCCAGTCTGAAATTTTTTAAAAATATCTGGCTGAGGGCCAGTGGTTGTGTCCATTTTACAATCAAGAAATTGCCTTTTAGAATAACTTCTAAAATATGGTGACGACATGATAAATACAGAAGATTTTTCTCTAATAATTGCTCTAGCAAAATGCAGGTTCCCCCTGAAGCGACCAGTATTTACTAAAGTGATATCAAAACACATTGCCTAGATTTTCCCAACTGTACCCCACTGTCCAACTGCTGAAAATACAGCTTTTGCTTGAAGCTGAACTCTTATCAACTGTTCTTCATCCCCACAATTAATCAATCAACACCGCTACCCTCTCTACATTTTCTTAACTCAAAATATCTGGAACAGTTTCCTATCCCCAGTGCACAACAAGCTCCCTTTAAATCAGAATTCTTGAATATATTTTTGATAAGCTCAGTCCTTCGTTTTCAGAATTGCTGTCTGCCGAGTCGTATTACACTTCTACTTACAATTAAATTCAGTGGGTCATGACCTAACGCCCCTACAGTAACTGATATACACCTATCTAATTATAAAGACAGCTTTTCAGTAATAATTTCTTCACTTCCTCGAGAGTATTTCCTCTTCTTTATTTCTGGCTCTACTTCCTCTGTGTCTGGAAAATCTATCCTCATTTTCCATACTTTCTTGCGTTCAGCTCCTCTCCTCTGATGTGCTGCTTAGTGAAGATTCCAGTTCTACATTTTCATCCCTCAATCTTTCTAAAAATAAAATTTAAAACATAGAATAAACTATTAAGCATCACTGATTTTATAAGATGATATCTGAAACAGAAAAATAATTTAAGTAAATAAATAAAAGTTTTAGTTAATATCAAACTATGTACCAACGCAGTACCAAATATATATATATATATATATATATAAAAAAAAAAAATTGGAAGAGAAACTCTGAAACTTACCTACATTTTCTCTTGATTTGTCCATATCTTGGCCATCCAGCTGCTCGTCTCTTTTCGCTTCGTTTCTGCTTTTACGAAATTTCAGCTCAAACGCCTCCCATGCCAGCCAGGACGTCCTTTTTCTCTGGAGTAACAAAAGTGCTGGCCGTCTAGTGTTTTTCAGTGCATCCTGAAGAGCAACGTCAAATAGGTCATCAAGAGTTCACTTGAAAGCTTCTATTTTTTGATTTTGAGCTATGCTTGCAGATCTGGTAGCGTTTTTTTTTTTTTTTTTTTTTTTTTTTTTTTTTTTTTTTTTTTTTTTTTTTTTTTTTTTTTTTTTTTTTTTTTCTCCACTCGCCATACAGTTTTTCAAGCCTTGCAACACAATCTTTAAAGTGTCTGATTGGTATCTTAGCTTTCTCCCTCAAAATTAGAATTTCCTGTATTGTAAGTCTTGCAGCTTCTCTGGTATTCAATTTAACTTGGCGCATATTATAAAATAAACTGCGTAAAACTTGAGAATTAGATGGTAACTTGCTACCAGTGATTTGATGTGACATGCGACCAATTAAAAACATTGTTTTTCTTCCTTAAACTCAGCTAGTTGATGTTGTAGAAGACGAAGGTGAGAGTGAAACTTCAAGGCAACAATATTTCCTATCAAATAAGACAAGAATCAGGTTTCTAGGACAAAACGTGTTTATTTTATGAAGAAAAATTGCGAATTTTTGGTAAATGCAGTTTCTCCTATATAAATTGAAAATTATTTGTCCTAGAAACCTGATTCTTGTCTTATTTTATAGGAAATTTTGTTGCCTTGAAGTTTCACTCTCATCTTCATCTAATACAGCATCAACGAGCATGAGCTCAAGGCAGAAAGACAAGGTTTTTTTAATTGACCTCATTAAAAATAATCTTGTCTTTCTGCCATCAACTCATGCTTGTTGATGCTGAAGAAGACGAAAGTGAGAGTGAAACTTCAAGACATTTCATATGAAATGAAACAAGAATTAGCTTTCTAGGACAAATGGTTTTATTTTTATGAAGGAAAAACGGCGAGTTTTTGCAAAAATCTGCAGGTTTTTCAATTTTTTTTTACCTCAATGAGACATGGGTTAATGTTATTCAGTTGAGCTGAAACTTTGCCAATCTCATTTTTTTGACAATTGACAACTTTTAAGGGGGGTCCCCCAAAAGATAAAATGGAAATTTTCCCAAATATAGCTTTTGACCACCCTAATTTTATATATATAATATAGTATATTAATATATATATATTTATAAATATATTATATATATATATATATATATATATATATATATATATATATATATATATATATATATATATA
>JABUQX010066296.1:45000-49735 GCA_015478945.1 Trachelipus rathkii
CAACGAACCACCTTACGCACCAGGATCTTTCTTTATTGGTCGACACCCCCCATTTTCCTGGTGAGACTGCGTCTGTCACTGCACCTTTATATTGCTTCACCTCTCTCGTCGCCAGAAAATCTGGCTTCTTCTCAGCCGTTTGGACCGACTACTCGCTACCGTACGCCACGATCTGCTGAATTGTTTCCTTTCTCGGACCCTCCACTGGGTTCCCCCACTCATGAAACCTACCCTCTGTACTTTTATCTCAGTTCGACCACTTCACAACCATTCACGTCTCGTAGCCATCTCGTCCTCAGTGACGTGTTAGACTATATCCTACGTACGACCGATCATCAGGAACTCAGATGAGGAATGGTTCTTTACTCTTTCGTGCCATCTCGATATCAAAGTCAGTTATTAGCTTCTCTATCATATTTGGGCCACCTACCCGTTATCTCGACGCTAGACGATGTCCACAATACGTCAAAAGGAACAGTGTATGCTCCGGAGATCCGTTCCGATGATCCTGACGCTATTTTCGAATTTTTAAAAGCGTCATATTCTGTCACAAATGTCTATTGGTCCCACCCCGAAAAGAGCTCCCACTGTGTCCAAACCTCGTCCCTTCTCACTTTTAGTGTACTATTTCCTCCGACCAAGGTAAAAGTTGGTTTTACCGACCACACAGTTTGCCCCTACATCCGGTACCCGAGGAGATGTTTCAAATGCCACAAATTTGACCATCCCCCAAAATATTGCAGATCTGTCCAGCCCATCTGTCGGGAGGTGTGGTGTGACACTCCACACGTCTTGCCGAGAAAATATAAGTATTTTCAATGACTCAAAAACAGTTCGTTTATCTATCAATTCCCAAATTATCCTCCACGCAACTACACTATAATCATCAAAAACATACAACTCAAACCATCTTTTGTTCTTAATATTTCTTTTTCTCGTGACCTTTCTTAGAAAGTTAGAAAGATAACAGTTTCTTCCCCTAGACAAACTTAAGATATTAGGTGTTTCGAGACTCCTTCAGAACTACTTTACCCAATCACAGCTGCCTGCTTTGTTTCGTTTGTCCTTGAATGGAGTATACATTACATATCTGGTGCAGTTCTACTTATATAGTTCATCTTATATTGTTTACACTCTTTCCAGTCTCTTTCTGGTTGTTGAATTGTTTCACCATTCCCCCTATACCATCACTGTTACAAAGACAATGTTCATTTTGAACTCTAATCCTATACCTCCTATTTGAGTAGAGCTCCTATCACTTGTCTTTCCACACATTCCCTTTCTTCATCTCTCCGCCTCCAGACTTAACCTTACATTCTTACATTAACCTTATTCATTCTTACATTTACTCTCCTGGTAAGTATGGAACACTTCCTTCTATTTTTGCCACTTCCTTTGAATTTTAGGTGGGCATGTTGACCTTTGTTCTAAATATGAAGATATTTTTTTTTCTTTTCTGTTCAATATGGAGACATAAAAATGTATCAGTGTATTTTATGTTTGTGAAGTATTTAAGACAAAGTTATGTACTTAGTAACACTTTTCCTCTTCTGAATATGTTTCTTCGCAATACCATATCATCTTTTTATGGAATTTGAATAAAATTTGTGGTAACTTAAATTAAATAGCATATTAACTTATACCGAGGCTAGACATAAAAATTTAGGTAAGCTTTTTTATTTACAAAATCAATATACAAACACCTTGCTAACAAAGTAAAAAAAAAAAAAAAAACTAACTAATTTCATAGAAAAATAAGTGATAACCAATTCCAAAAGAAACTAGTTTTTTTATTAATCATATTAGCCTATATTGTTGTAGATTGTTTTATTTCTTTATTGAAGTTCTTTCACTTATATATTTATTATATTTTTCTTTTTTTTGTTAGTTTTACTCATTTGTTCAAGCCTATTTTACGAACCTCTTACTTAATTTTTTTTTTTTTTGTTACAATTGTACACCGCACAAGAGCTGGGCTCTAATGTTTAATTAGGTTTAACCTGTGTTTTTTGACTAAAAAATTTAAACTTTTTTTTATACATTTCCATAGTGTTAATTTTTAGTAAGACCTTTTTTTTAAATTGAATATTACATTGAATATTATTACATTAACTATGCAAGATAATTGGAAGGTTGAAAAGTAGTTTTATTTGTTGCTTGGTGGAGGTCATAAATTTGGCTTCATTGTTCCAAAAACTTCTATTTTTAATTTGTTTTGCATTTGTTTTTTATGCTTTTTAAATTTGTATTCAATTTTTAAGACAAAGGAAGCCATGGATATAATCTTCAATGAAGGTTTAAATATGTACAATTTATATGGGAAATGTCTTCACCCGAACACCAATGACACTTTTACATCAAGATACTATTACGACAAGAATAATCTCTTCATTAAGAAACGACAATCAATGCTACTACAAGAAAACAAATACGTTAATCTGTAAGTGCTCTTTTCTGTTGTGTATTTTAAACTTTGGTTTTTGCAAAAGGATCTTAATAAGTTTAAATTTTTTTTTTTAAAAATACTCTTTTCAATCGAAATTTATTAAACGTAAATGCTTTTCAAATTTGATTGTTTTTAAATAAAATATTTAATTTTATTTGTTGAACTTATGATAATAATAATTTATTATTATTATTATTATTATTATTATTATTATTATTATTATTATTATTATTATTATTATTATTATTATTATTATTTATTATTATTATTATTATTATTATTATTATTATTATTATTATTATTATTATTATTATTAAGGTTAGCAGAACTTAAATTAGACCCTCCATGTACTGATGCCACCAACATGAGAACCTATTTGAATAATAAAGAAGTACAAGATGCAATACACGTCAAACATCTTACATGGGATATTTGTAGGTAAGATCGAAGACATTAATTCTTTTTGATTCAATCATTAAAATCCTTTCATCGTATTTGACTAACGTATTTGTTACTCATTCCGACATTTTCTAATCTTTAAATTGCTCAAACAGCATGATTATATTGCTAAGCAAGATTGAGGATTAGTAATGCAACCCGAAATATTTTTAATATTTTATTTGATAATTTTTTGTTTTAGTTGTTAGGTCAATATTGTAACCAATTATCTTGGAAGAAAAGTTTTTATTATTGATTATTTATGGTTTCATTAGCGATGAGTGAATTCATAAAGAACTACTTTTAAATAGAAAATTTATGAAATTTTGATTGAATAATAGGCCTAGCTATAACGGCGATGTGGACATGGCTTGTAATTCCTTGAGATGAATGGTTTGCCGAGAGTCTGAACTTTAAGGTAGATTATAATATAATATATATATTATATATATATATATATTATAATATATATATAATATATATATATATATATATATATAATATATTGATTATATATTTATATATATATATATATATATAGATATATATATATATATAATATATATATAATAATATATACTATTATATATATATATTATAATTTATTTATTATTTATTTATATTTATTATATTATTATATTTTTATTATTATTATTATTATTATTATTATTATTATTATTATTATTTATCTACCCCCCCCCCCACGTAACGTACCCCACCTTGCAGGTGGGGCTCAATACCTTTTCGAATAGGTTATCTGCAAAGTGTTTAAGTTTTGTTTTTGTCGATTTTTCCCCTTTTGGTCCCTCCTTTCCTTATGTTCTTCGGTTATTTTTCTTGGTTGTATTATCGCTTTCTTATTATTATTATATTATTATTAATTATTATTATATTATATTATTATTATTATTTTTCTTTCTTTTTTTCCCTTTCCTCTTCCCCGTCCCTTCCTCAGTTTTCTGTCCCTTCTCCTCCGTTTTCTGTACGTACTACCCTACGTATCCCTGATCTTCTTCTGAGAGTCTCCCCCATTCCCCTGCTTCCTGGTGCCTACCGGGCTGTTGTCTCCGTGTGTGATGGGCCCATTCTTGCCCTTCTTTCTACTTGGGTGAGGGTACAGGATTAAAAAACCGTTTTAATGCCTTCTCCGGGCCGCCTATTGTAGGGGTCCCGCACCTTGCCCTAACCTGTGAGAAGGCTGTCCTGCACTTGCATAATCTTGGGCTTCGCGTCTTATTCGTGTGGTGCACGCTTTGTTATTTTCCATCTTTGGACGGACGCGGAGTTCTGGGCTTTCCCGAGGCCACACCCTGGCCCACCGTACGGGGTGGGTTTCTAGGGGATGGTGTTATGCACTGAGCCTGTGGGGCCGGTTTACTGGGTTACCTCCCGCCGGATTATGTTCTATTCATCATTGTGTTCGACCGTGTGGCAGTTCTCTCCCCACCCAACTTTGACAAAGATCCCATGTTCCTATCTTGCAAGGCACACCCAGCCTCCTCTTTCCACGCCCTTTTTGTTGCCTTGGAGAAGAGAAAAATCCTGAGCAGTGCACTATTACAAAGTTTGACCGTCAGAAGAAGCTACCCGCGGGCAGAGCAGAAGCTCGCTCCATCTTCCTCTTCTTACTATGCTGCGCAACGTCCACTCCAATTCTGCGATTCCCTACCGTTGCCCATCGCCCCGTGCGTTGTGTCTGGAACTTTCTGCTTTCACGTTCGACCGTTCGGGCTTCCGTGCCGGTTACCGGATTATCGGTGGTTTCTGTGGCTCTGGACAATTCCTCCCAACTCTCCCAAAAAATGGTCGCCGGACCACTCTCGTCTTCACTGACACACACGACCCTCTCCA
>JABUQX010066297.1:0-2500 GCA_015478945.1 Trachelipus rathkii
AAAAGAGAGGGATTCATTGATTGTATATTGATCATGATTTACTATATATAGGGGTCATTGTTCTTAGAGCGGACTTTTTGTGTCAAAAAGTTCGCATTCAGAGTATCTATAACGATTATTAGTTATTGAAATTATATAATATTTATTATATTAATTCATCCCACAAAGTAACACGCTGAATTATTTTTTTACTTACATAGGTACGCATCTGTGCCATCTGCTTCATGGAGAAAAGGCATTGATATGAGATTATGATTAATTATAATTATATATATAGTTATATATTATTTATATGTATATTATTATATTTTTTACTATTATAATTATTATAATAATATTGATATATAATTGATACATAATATATAATATATATTTATTAATAATTATATTTTTATTATTTTTATATCTATTATATGAATATATTATAAATATTATATATATATTTTTTGTTGGAACTTAGGTCAAAGCATGTTTCGTATAATGTAATAAAAACTAATTTAATTCCGTTAATTAGTCCCTCTTAATACTTGCAAGTAAAAATGTACAACATTCTGATTAATAAAACAATAACTATATATTTAATAAAAATGTTCAAACATTTAATAAATCAATAATATTAAACTTTTTCAGTTACGGCTACAATAAGCAGCATGATCAATAACGTTACTTCCGCAACAGCAACATCTTTAATAAACACATAATCGTAAATATTTCTCAGTTTCCCTACGACAACACGGAAGATCTTTTATGAAATAAAAACAAGTAAAGTTTAAAATCAAATTCGCTTTTCCTCGTTTCTCAATTCAGGGCAATGAGTTCAGCAAAAAAACTTACAATACTATTCTTCATCGTTTCCTAATCAGAACCCTTTCTTAGAAATATTGTGCTTATTCGTCGACAATGCGGACGATCCTTCCGGCAGAATTTGTTGTCCAACAGCCAAACAGAACATCTCGTCCCTGACTTTTCTTGTCGCAAACGGCAAATCGCTTGGTGTTCTCGTTGAACACTCCTGGTCCTTCATAAAATCCTCAATTTGGATACTCTTCTTTCCCCAACACTGATTTAGTAAACATCAATTTTTTCCTTTGACAAAGAAATGCGCGGTCCAGGTGGGTGGTTCTCCTGGTGTTGTGTATTTTGAGCTGTGTGCGCGAGAGTTCAGTGGGCCTCTTTGAGGTGCATGTTTTTTGTTTAGAAGTGGGTGCTGTTGTTTTTTTGTGTGTTGCGGGACTATATATGTGGATTGTGCAAGTTTAGTGAGATGTTTGTGTTGAGTTAGCTAGGTGAGTGATAAGTTGGATTGATAGAAGTTAGGATGTTGGTTATGGATGTAATGTTCAGTTAAGTGTTTGTCTGTCAGGGTAATTGTCAACTTTTAGTCCTGTTTGGTTCTGTTCGGGTTGCTGAGAAGGGCTTGGTGGGACTGGTTTTGATGTTTTTGTTTGACATTGTTGACTTTCGATCGGACTGGTTGGGTGTTAGTGTTGTGTTGTCGCGGCGTTGGCGTTGTTTGGATGTCCTTTCTGTTTGTTCTCTACTTGTTCTCTCTCTAATGCGTGGAGTTTAGCTAACTGGTTTGGTTTGGGTTGTGGGCGGGTTGGTGTGGGTCGGTTTGCATATGAGTGTAACGTGAGTTCTTCCGTTTTTTTTCCAAAGTTTTGATTCGAAGTTACGCTCTCTGTTAGTAGTATGGTTTGTTCAGTAACTTCTCTCTTTCCTCAAGTTTGTGAACTTTACAATCTTAAAAAGAACAAAGCCTCCCGTTTTCCCCCAAAAAAAAAGAACAAAGACGATTATTTTGGACAAAGTAAGGTTGATTAAACTGTTAAAAAATCCAAACTTAGATTTAATGATTTCTGTTGTTACTGACTCCAGTGCTGATTTGTCACCATCAACCTATAGAAAATATAATAAGTTATATATAATAATATAATCTAATAATAATAATATATAACTAAAATAATAATAGTAATACTATTTTCATAATAATAATAATAATAATAATAATAATAATAATAATAATAATAATAATAATAATAATAATAATAATAATAATAATAATAATAATAATAATAGTAACGCAAACTTAATCAATAATTATATAAAATATTATATATGTTGAACAACTAACAAATAATATTTATAATGCCAAGAAATGACCTAAGAAAACCTAGGACTACGTTCAGTTATTTTACTAATATTGCTTCGCACTATGGTAATGTAATAAAACCTAGCATACTAATAACCCCAAAATTATGATAATGATAAATAATAATAAACCTGTTCTTCTAACAACCTGGTTACCTTTCAACCTTCTCCTTATCACATTGTTTCAGCCGCCATCTTTGATATGCTTTTTCATCCCTCCCTGCTGCAATTCAATTGCCTTTTCTAACTTTCCTTTTTCAAGCTTTAACTTCTCCTTATCACATTGTTTCACAAGGATTCGTTCCAACACTCTACGGAGCCACCACTGAAATAAAAATAGTTTATAACA
>JABUQX010066297.1:17500-22500 GCA_015478945.1 Trachelipus rathkii
GGCACTGGAACACGTATGCTGTTACTCTATGTAAGATATTCAAACACGGGGGTGTGTTACACCCCCGACCGTGTTCTAGGGTTAATACGATATTGGTTACGATATGTGTATCGATTAGCATTTTACTTTCTTCTGATAAACATTTTAATTCATGCTTGGGCCATTGGTTTTTATCTAATGAAAGCCAAGATGGTCCCTTTTCCCATATTTGAAATTTATTGGAAAATTCCCTAAATGAAATTCCCCTAGTTACTAAATCTGCCGGATTTTGTGAGGTCTCTACATAGAGGAAATTAATCGTTGAACTAAATTCCTTTAATATTTCCGATTTTTTATTTTTAATATCGCTCAACCTATTTCTTATAAAAATTTGTTTAGTTTTAATTTTAGGAGATAGAAGCCAAGCTAATATTATTTGAGCATCGACAAATATGTTTATTTCTTTAAAGTTATAATTGAAAGCAGAAAGTATTTGAGGAAGACATTTAAATGCCAAATATACTGCTAATAGCTCAAGAGTAGGCAAAGTTCTATTTTTTAAAGGAGCAACCTTTGCTTTCGATAATAATATATATGATTTACATTCAGAGGCAATATACATTACAAAGCCATAAGCAGATGCTGAAGCATCACAAAATATATTTAAAGTAGCATTGTTATCAAAATCGAAAACAAATCGATTAAATGAAAGATTTTTAAGCAAGATCAAATCGTTACTCAATTTTCGATATTGTGCAGAAATATCGGAACTTACCATTTCATCCCATTGAGTCTGAACCTGCCAAGTTTGTCTCATCAGAAGCCTACCCTTTATAGTTACAGGCAAAAATAATGACAGGGGATCAAAAACCTTGGATATTTGGGACAATAACTCACGTTTAGTTTCGATACTACCTGCTATGTTGAAATCATCAAGAGCCATTGTATCCGCTTCCATATTATATAGATATCCCAAAATTCTTTCGTTTTCACAACCATGCATCTCAGCACGGTCGTCTTCTATCATGAGGTCTTTGAGCCTTTTATGATTCGTATTCCAGGAACGTAAATAGAATCCACCCTCTTCCATCCTTTCAACCGATTTTCTGTAAAGGGTTTCAAGAATGGTTTCATCAGAATGACTATAAATGAGATTGTCTACATAAAGAAAATTTTTTAAAACATAAGAACAAAGATCATTAGTATACTTATCTGTGTGATATTTGATGACGTAATTCAAGATGAATGGAGAAGAAGCCATACCAAAAATAATCGTGGCATATCGATATGTGATTAATTCTTGATTTTTGTTATACCATAGGAACGCCAATCGATTCTTGTCTTCTTCTAATTTTAATCTGATCTGTAGGAATGCAGATTTTACATCTGAAACGATAATATATTTGTTACTTCTAAAATTACATAATATTTTAAATAAAGAACTCATAAGATCAATGCCCGGAAAAGCAGCTTCATTCAGAGATGGATTTGCGTCTGTTTTAAGGCTACAATTAAATACCGGTCTGACCTTAGTAGTTATCTGTTGTACTTCCTTTATTATTGGTCTGTGTGGTACCCAGACATAATTTTTTATTTGGTCAGGAAGCACATTTATTTTTTCGATTATACCTTCATTTAATTGTTGTGTGAATACTTCAGAATATCGATCGATTAAATCACGATCTTTTAAATTTTTATACACTCGCTTTACTGCTGAAAGGGCTACGTGGTAGTTAGAAGGTACTTTGTTAATTTTGTCCTTGTACCAAGGTAACTCTACATAATAATGACTATCATCACGCAGCTCTATTCCCTTTTCAAACTCGTGTATGAGTTTTTTATCGATATCGCTGATATCATTACTATCAACAATACCTATGGATTCTAAACTATATAAATTTTCCAAACCTAAATCTAAGTCTGGTTTATTTTTTACAAAATTCAGAGGATTGAAATAAGAAATAATAGGATTTATAATGTCATGTACTAACTTAGAACAATTTATTTTATTTTTTGATGTCACAGTTGGAGTTTCGATATTTTGTATAGAAGAATCGATTATATCATAACCTAGTCATGACACAGGCGACTCTTCCTGAAATGCAGTTTCATGATCAGTTATATTTGACTGATCTTCATTTAAGAAATTTCTGATATCCCCTAAGGGAATCAAACCATCACTTACCTCGATAGCTGTACCTTTCATGCATTGGGTAAAAGTAAACTTGCTATAATACTGTAAAATATCGACCCCTATTAATCCTTCGATATTTTCAAATTTGTCATTTCGTACGTTTGTGAGAAATTTATTAGATAATTTATACTTACTCATTTTCATGTCATGAACAGCCTGATCCAAACCTTTCACTGAAAAGTTAAGATCTACGTCATCAATGAAAAAAGGAAGCTTTAAAATTTTATCTTCTATATGGGTGTCTATGTAGACCCTTTTTAATATTTTATGATGTGACCCTAAAAATGTTTTTATTTCATTAGTGCTATCTTTTACACTGTTTTCCTCAATTTGCAGTTTCCGCAAAACACTAGGCTTTAAAAAACTACATTGTGATCCTAAATCTGTGACACAATGTAAAATAGCATTTTTATTTTTATTTTTAAGTTTTAAAGACATTGTAGGTAGCAAATTTTGCTGCAAAGCAACCTCCCCAATATTTATAGCAATATTACTTACAAGTTTTCCCTGTATCTTCTGATTTGATGTTTCTCCATCTCCGGCTCCACCCTTTTTCTCACAATCTGCTAGAAGAGATTTATTACATAAAGCTGAAATATGAGAGTGAGAATTACAAATGAAACAAGGATAACGTAATTTATTTTGAAGACCATAACATGAGGAAGCAAGGTGTTTATCACTACTACATCTGTAACATAAGCCCAGACTCTTACATTGAGCAACTCGCTCTTTATTGGTTGCATAATTTTTACATTTAAACATAGAATGTTCTTCTTGACAAAATTTGCAAATCTTTTTAGTACTCAAATTAACCTGGTTTTCAGCTACAACTTCTTCCCTATTACTACTAAAATTAACATTAGTTTTATTTTGGGATTTAGCTTTTACGATATTTGAATTTTTATTTTGGAAATAAGTTTTATTAGCAAAAAAAGGTTTCTGAAATTTTGTTCTAGAAAATATTTTTAATATTTCAAATGAATAGTCAAAAATGTGATTAATAGATGGGTACATTGAATTACATTTATTAACAAGTTCTCGTTTTAAGGAAACAGGAAGTTTGCTGAAAACTATATTACTTAATAATACGCAACCCGGAGTTTCGTGAATGAAAAAATCTAAGTTGAAATTTTGTAAATCGTATGTCATAGCTCTGACGTCATTTAACCATGTGCGTGCTTTCTCATACTGATATTCCTCAATATTGGGAGCACGAATGATTTTAGTTAAAATTTCATCTACTATATAAGGTATATCTAAAAACTCCTTTTTTAGCAAGTTTAAAGCTATGGCATAATTTTCATTGGTATTACTTAAATGCTGAATGACTTGAAAAGCATAATCTTGCAAATATGATTTAAGGTATGACAATTTAGCTTTATCAGTCAGTGAAGACTTACATCCTATTAAATTATCGAACTGTGAAAGAAATGAATTAAATTTGTCCCTATCCTCATTGCCGTGAAAAATCATGCATTTCAATGCAGGAGGGTTAGGTTCACGTTTTAATGGCAAAGCATTTTCATTTGAAGCATTATTATGAATATGTTGTTCATTAATTTTTGCTAAATTTTCTACTCTACTGATTTTAATTTTAATATCATTTTGATACTCAAATTGCCCATCTATCTCTCTACCAAACAAAGATTCATCTAAAACAAATAAATCGTATTTACTATAAACTTGCATTATAGATTCATTTATCAGCATAATTAACTCTAAATTTTCCTTGATCGAAAACAAAGCAATTTTTGTGTTTTCATCCAATTTAGTTTGCGTGTCAACATTAAACTTATTAATAGTTTTAAGAGCATTTGTTATTTTTCGCTTACAAGAAGCGCGTTTGAGAATAAACTCTCTCGTTTCTAATTTACACTTTTCAATAGTTTCGGCAATTTTTTCTGCGGAAAGATTTTCGTTAGGTTTAACCTGCGAAATTTCTACAAGCCATTCTGAATTTATTTCAGCCATTATTATTATTAATTTAAAAAATGATCTTATAGACTACAAAATAATTTAAATTTAAACTTGACAATCTCTTAAATTTCCTATTGTGATAACAAACCAAACAAGGACCGTACGCACTCAATCGAGAGAGAGAAAATAAAGATGAAATGAACACAACTTTTCTAATTAATTTATGTAAAAATTATTTTGATATCTGAATAATGAATTTCATCTAAGGTCTCTCGATTAAAAGCCCGATCCCAGTTTAAGTTTATTGAAGAGCGAAGTACAGTAGAAGAGGAGAGAAAAAGAGAAGAAATTTTATTAAACATATATATACAAATAAATAGTTAGTTTTAAATCATGAGACGGCTAACGTTGTCGTAATAGATAGTGCTTGTTGCCATGATTAATCCATTGCCCAGGATACAACGCCTGCAACAAATACAGGAATATTTGTTAATTAATGTATTTAATGATTATGAATGAGCAATGAATAAATAATGATAACTTATAATGAAAGAATTTTGAGACGAACAATATCTTACCCTGCACAATCTGTATTGATTGAAATTTTAGAAAAGTTGTTGCTTTTCTATGGAGGGAAAGTCGTAGTTGCATCTCCTTCCTTCAAGTAAGTTTTGTAAGTAAAGACTTCCTTAATCACATGCCTTAGTTTGAAGTGTTTGAAGAAAACGAGGTTGCATAAAAGACCGGGATATTTTTCTTAACCGTTTGTCTTTGGTTCTCACTTCTTTTAAATCCGCTTTTCTTCGGTTTCTTCTTGAAAGCGGCACAAACTCACATGAAATAAGGAATAGTTATTATTAAAATTGGAACAATCCTTTTCAGAACAATTGTTCTGTTGTGCACAACAATA
>JABUQX010066297.1:52500-60089 GCA_015478945.1 Trachelipus rathkii
ATGTAATTACTTAAAAACTATTAAATTATTATGTCTACATGATAAACGGAATATTACATATTGCGTGGTAAATTATGTGAGTCTAATTAGCTGAGTCCTGGTAAAAGCGTATTTTCTTGCAAAAAAAAGAAAAGAGAAAAAAAAAAAAGAAAAACTTTAAAAAAAAATAAAAAAAATAAATTAAGCATCGCAAAAACTAATAAGGGTATAGTATTATAATGAGGCAATTAACTTAACAGCGTAAAAGAATATCATATTTGAATCCTGGACTATAAAAATTTCATACAATAAATATATTCAAATGATTAGAAATATAAAAAAAAGATGTTAAGATAAAATATAGTAATTGATTAAAAGCCTTATTTAGAGACCTTATTTAATTGTTTCTCGAGATAAAATAAATATAGACTTATTCTATATAATATATTTATTGCTTTTGTTATTTTTTACTAAAAGAATACCCCAAGGATATATATAATATGTATACCGCACCATAGTGATATGGCAAGTGAAGTTACGGTGGATCTCTCACCTTCCGGGGAAACTAACGTAGGTAGTGACTAATTCCCCCCTTACCGGGGGAAGTGGATCGTCCGAGAATACCCCGCTCTTTCGGTTATTGATAGTGTCGCGGATTCCTACGTACTTTACCTATTACCTCTCACTACGTGATATGAGGAAATAACGTATTTATTTTTCTACACTAACTCACTTGTTACTCACCGTACGGCGACGAGCCCTCCATAGTATTATCTTACGTATAAAGCAAAATTTAATAGAAAAGTTCATATTATAGTATGTAGAGAAAAGCAGTGAGAGGATATAGGGATCTAACTTTAATATTTGCCCTCTATAATTACATTTTACTAATACATATATTTTATTTAACCAATAATTTTTCTTTCTCTAATATATTTATTCACTTATCTTTACAATTTCTTATAGTATGAAGTTTATATTTTAACCAGGAGCTCAAATAATGATATTTTCTAATATTCTACAGCCATATCATATTTATCGTTTGATATCTCTTGTCTTTTTTTTTATTTAAGTTTTCTTATTTTATGGTACCGCAATACTTATTATTGTATTTCCAGAATAGGGAACCAGCATTTTGTTATTACCCTCGTGCATTTTCCACTCCAATAGGGTGGTTATTCTGTAATACTCCGAGTGTAGCGACTTAAATAGTCTTATTAATTTTAAGCGAAATACATTATGTGGCGGATAAGCGAATGCTGCTGTACTTTACCTAGGTACCACAATGAGCTTGATAAAAGAATAAACTTAATAACTTTGTAAAAATAGTAATATTAGTTTATTTTACTTTCATCCATAAGAAATGCAGTCTAATTACACTTTGGCGTTCACATTATTCCCTATTCCTTTATCATTCTGTTTGTTAGTTTATGTGTCATAATAGTGTCTCAAAAATAATGGTCTACGGTACTTCAAAAGAGAAATGTTATCTTATTAATTATATTTTTTATAAAAGTACATATTGCTATATGATAATACAGCTTAGACGTCATTTTATGATAAATACATAATTATTAAAATAATACCTATTTATAATATATTATCACTACTCATGTACCAGGCTTTCGATATACTCATATAGTATATAAGCCTATATCCTGCTGCTCTAAAGCTTATGAGAGACTTTGTTGTAAGGGTATATTCGCCCCTCTATTATGGGCGAGAATATTCCGATTCACTCTAACTTAAGTATTCCTAATTACTGACGGCGTACTGCTACAGATATTTCTATCCTTCACTATAATAAGTAGCAATTGTTAACGACTCCAGATAATCTATCTCTAGGAGGACGATTGTAGGCATAAAACTGTATTTGACAAGAGAAAACACCCATGAGGAATGAAGCTTAGCTAGCGTCTGAGGAAAAGCCCATAAGTCAATTTAACGTATGGTCATCGCCAAAAGTATCGACGATCAAGATTTAGTAGGAGACTGATATTCACGTCATATACTGATATGTGTTAGGTCATATTTGAACCCACATTATATATAGTGCAGGAACCTACCTGAGTGTACTTTTTATTTATTAGGCTACCGTATTTTTGTAAATAATAACTCAGCTATCCTTTCATGTAATATAGGATGTTATTATTAAGTTGAGCTTTTTATTTTATATATATTATTTTTTAATTTTTTTAGAATTTTTAAAGTTTATTTATTATTTTTTTTTAATATATTTTTAGATTTTAATTTTTTTTATATTTTATTTCTATTATTTAATAATTCACAATTCTTCTTTCACTCTATCAGTCTTCAGTTAATTTTACTTTCTGCAACTCCTGTGTCACGAATCAATTTCCTACCACCCCTATATCTCTCTCCTACCCCTATTACTCAATAAAACATAGGAGTTCCCATCGTATAAAATTCTTAACGAGTGTTGCCCTTAGTCGTGCCGCTGGTAGTCACTTATCGCAAGGCGCTTTATATCGGGTGAGAGCTACTAATTTGCTCTCCTCCAATCCCTCTGAACTATATACCCTACCCATAAACGCTATAGTTTACGAGCACATTTCCAGAAGCTATATCATATTCGCGCCATCTTCCTCCATTCTTGCTGATAATTTCACCAGGCCCAACTGTCCATCTACTCGAAACATGCACACCGCTGTGTTACCGGCACCATTCCGCTTCAACATGTTCATCGCGTTCCTACCGTCCTCCACTTAGCCTCACCGCACCAGTCGAGCCTCAATCTCCACAGACTACCCTAATTCTTCATGGTGGCACCATCCCACAGAGGACCCATCAACACGATTTTTCAATCTATTTTTACCTCGCCTTGTCTTTATCCTGCAAAATACATCGTTTGCGCAAGGTATTTCGATAGTGCGTTCACACACTCAACACCTCTAGTCATCCGCATAATATCAGATATGGGACAACTGCCACTCCAATTCTCTTTCACATTCTCCGATCATTCTTAACCAGCCATCGACTGCCAACCTCCCACAGCTCAGCTTACACTGAAACACCCAATACCTATAGATTCTCATCTATATTTTATTTGCAAGCATTCCCTTATTCTCACAATCACCTAGTTATATATATATATATGATACTATATCAACCGGCTACACTATTACAGTCATATGCATCACCCTAGTCCTAATCCTCCTTACCTACCGGTATTACATTCACCGTATATATTATATCTCTATATACTACCGTTCCATAATAAATCTAACCGTGTATAATATAGCGTTATATATATCTGTCCTGTAGCTATATATATTATTATACTTCTCACCAAGTATATTATAAATGGTTATTTAATTCTTGGCCGGGGTTTGGTCACATTGTTGCGTCATCCATACATTCAAAGAAAGTCGAAACAAAATTGTCTAACGGACCTAAAAAAGGTACGGAGGAAAAAATAACAGAAACTTATAATTATATACTATTTTACCATGAAATTGGAAAAAATATATAACTGAAGTACCGTACTCCTTACTATATAAAATCTTAGTTCCGTAAGTAAAGGCAAATATGTAACGATAATCGTGCCCTACCTTGCCTATATATTATATTACACACTAATATATTATATTAAATATATATATTAATATATATATTATTAATGATATATATATATATATATGATATATATATATTTAATAATAATATATATATATATATTATATAGTATATATATATATATATATTATATTAGTATATAATTATATATATATATATAAATATATATATATATATATATATATATATATTTATATATATTAAATGTTATTTAAAATTGAATATTGTATAATTTCTATCTATATTAATATATAATATTATATATATATAATAATATTATTATATATATATATATATATAGTAATATAATAATATTAATATATATAAATTAATAATTATATAATTAATTATATTATATATATATTATAATATAAAATTAATAATATTATAAAATATATATACTTATATATATATATATATATTATAAATAGATATATATATTATAATATATATATATATATATATAATATATATAATATATATATTAATATAATATATATATAATATAGTATATATATATATATATATATATTATATATTAATATATATATATTAATTATTAATAATATATATTAATATATTAAAAATATATATATATATATATATATTATATATATATATATGTAAAATAGAATATATTATTATATATAAACTTGCTCTATATATACTCACTCTTACTTGGAATAATGTTAATCATACTAAATGGTATATATCGCTTGAATATCCACATAATATGGTAGTCCATTTACTTATTAATATAAAGTAGATATGGTAACGCTCAATATACATATCTGATCTATATTCATTATATAGTATATTATACAACTACTACTTAGTCTAATGTATATATTAGATAACCTAGCCATATTAGCTCAGGGTTTGTACGCATATACAGATTTGATTATAGTTAATAAATATATGTACATATCATGTCGCATATACATGTAGTATATATAAATCAGAGGGCCATGACTCACACTGCACTTGTGCAACCTTAGTTGCTCACGCACTGAGTTGACATTTATTTAGAAACACGATTCTTCTATTTGTGACTAAATTTCACCAAGCGAATGCATTTTCGTTATATTACTCTTCATCACTCTTATCTATATTTGCGAAAGTTGTCAAATAAATGAAATTATTACCTAAAAGCGATAAATAAAATATAATAAAGATTGATGCAGAAATGATATCAGAGAAAAAAAGGTAAGGAATATAAGCCGCAATCAAATTAATGCTTTTAAACACCATTTCAAAAATAGGACTAATCCGTGCCAAAGGAAAAGGCACGGGATATGGTATCTGTGAATTTTTGGAAATATTTTTTTTATATAAACATACCATCTGCTTTATAAGATCATTTGAGCTAAAAATACTAGTTAACAATAATAAACTACATTTGAATATACACTATGGGAAACACATAAAATATTTAGAGAAATATTACTCAAAATAATTTAACACAAGCAAGCGTTTTAGAAAGAATATTCTATCCTTTTAATATGAAAGAGATTATTATACGCACCGCACTGGTGCGGTAATAAGTCGACCACCATAGTAAGAAAACACATTATACATAAGATATAGAGTACTTTTTAATGGCCTCATAGTAGAATGTTATATATACTGATAATGACTCCATTAATTAATTATTATAATAAATAAAAAAATATAATGAATATTAATATAGCTTATGCTTGGAGTTAAATAATTCAATTTTTATCTCTCAGTCAACAAATATTAATACATATAATTTTAGTAATACCTAATAAGTGTCGCATGGCGATTTTGCATCTTATTCTCGGCGTTATCTTTTCACAGTTCCACGGTCTTCTCTTAGTTTCATACAATATAAGCGTATACAGTTTACGGTTCAAATTTTGCATTTATATATATATATTATTAATATTGCAATATATTATTAAGTATATTATAATATATATTAATATATATATATTATAATATTATATATATATTAATATATATATATATATATAATATATATATATATATATATATATAATATATTAATATATTATATATATTAATATATATTAATATAATATTATATATATATATATATATAGTATATTTATATAATATTATATATATATATATTAATTAATTATATATATATAATATTATAACACATATTTTCTAAAAACTTCTCATCACATTGTTCTAGGGACCGCTATGCTAAAACTTTAATATATCTAGCGATATTATATAATTATACATCTAATACATATATACTCACATAACACATATTATATATTAATTATAATAATATACTAATATATATATATATATATATATAAATGTATATGAAACATATACTCTAAACATACACACAGCACACACACACCGGTATATCGCTACTTTAATAATATTAATACACTAATAACACACACACCCCGCTAGTGATATATATAAGCTACTTAGTACACAACACACCCATTAATATACACCTCACCCAATTAAAGACATACTGTACACTCATATATCTGCCATACGTATAACTACATACTAACAGTACTAATTTGGACTATACTGAGACACATACGACCCTAAATATACTAAACCAATATTATTCTAATCAACACCTATCATAACCCTTGACCGTGACATATATACGCGTATGCCTATATGGATATTACATACATATACTACAAACCCTTATAGATCTGCACATCCTAAACCGCATACGTCTGAAACACACCACTTTAATGAACCATACTATATAATTTATTGTCAAACCCACACGCCACATCACACTATGAGCTTTAGTAATATACTATATTATATAATACACACACACTAACAGATCATGCTAAGTATCGCTTTATATTTAATATAAAACTATACAATATCATACAGCCTTAACTCGCATTATTAGGCACTTAACCGCTCAATACACCTTATATTAATATAATACTACTAACAACATACATCAATCTAACAATACATTACTCATAGACAATACATGCCACCCAGTGTAATATAAATAATAATTATACCAGCTCATATAGCGTAAGTACTTTCAGTACACCTATATATTATATATATTACATAAACACACACACATACTAACACACACACACATATATTATATATATATATGATAGTAATATATATATATATATAGTATATAATTATATAATATATATTATAAATATATAGTATATATATATATATATATATATTATATATATATAGTATATATTAATATATAAATATATATATATATATATATATATATATAAATATATATTTAATAAGTATTAATATATATATATATCACTACTTATTTATCATATAAATAAAATAATGATGTCATTGAGTATCAAGTGAAATACGGTATATATCCAGTAAGGATAGTCGATTTTGGCGGGTAAAGCTTCACATCAGCGGTGAACATTATAATATACTAAATGATGTCATGAAGTCGTGTGTAGTTGCCAAACTTAGAAGGCCATGTAGATATACTAATACTATCTCTCTAAAATACCTAGGAAAAAGCTGACCAATAACATTAAAAATTAGAAATCTATTAAGAAAGTATAATATATGCCAATATAAATAAATGAAATAAAGAAATGTAGGAATTATGATAATAAGGAAGAAAAAATATCTACAGTAAGTGTCATTGAATATATATATAATATCATTATATTATTTAAACTACAATCATAGTGTAGTACGAAAATGTTTAATTAAAAAAACATTAAACATTAGATAATACCTTAAAGCAGAGTATATAATCACAGTAAATCAATAAGAGGTGTTACCTATAACACCTAAGGGATATATAGTATTATGCTTTTGTATAATATATTACTGCATATTACTGCTATTAAATCATCATGGTTTATACTGCTTATAATATACTAATGTTTAACTGCTTTTATAACTTCACTATTATTAACTAATTAATACATTACCTTTATAAAGCTATATATATAAAATCACAGTTAAAATCTAATCAAATAGATTAGGTTAGTAATACATATATA
>JABUQX010066298.1:0-12500 GCA_015478945.1 Trachelipus rathkii
TAAAATTCTGGTAGGCCTATGTCGGTCTTTGAGTCAATCTCATGCATATAATACACATAAATAGACATAAGCTTTAATCAAAAGGACGTGAAAAATTAATTTTTCTTTTATCTAAATAAATAAGGAAGTATTGCAGTTAAAGAGAAATAAAAACGTTTATATATTCTCATTAATTATATATTATATATATTATATGATTAATATAATTAATTATATATATTTATATATATATTTATATTAATATAATTATATCTATATTATATATAGGTATACACTTATCCTTTTAAAAGGAAGTTAACATTAACAGTATAGTGAACATATAATATCTGGGGTAAAAATCGCTAGGAACTTACTGTGCCGATGCAGTATACACTCATTGGCGCTAAGTGTTCAAGATTTGAAAACCGGAATAACTCCGTTACAGATAATTGATGGAAGGTAGTATTTGTTAGGTGTAGACAGGTTTTTTTTTCATGTTATTTCTTAATATATGTTAATTTTTATAAATAAATAAATTTTGTTTAATATATATTATTATATTTAAACTCTCTATGGCTCGTGAGCTGTATAAGTAGGCCGTAGAGTCACTACTGTAACTCTTTTCCCTCTTTGCTATTCTATATTCTGCGTAGCTACTCCTCCTGTATGGTTATTTATAAAATAACAAGACGAGTTTCTTTGACACTTGTTCGCTACTTAATGAGCTATTTGAATATTAAATCTGAATAAATAAATTCGATTTATACAGTTCTATTTGATTGTTATATCTAATGTGTCGTATATATTATATTTGGTATTTAATATTTGTTTAATTTAAAAGGTAAAATGCATACATATATAATAATATATGATATTAATTCTTTATATATATATATATATAATTATATAAATTATATATATCTTGGATTAATATATTATATATTATAATAGTATATATAGTATATGATATATTAATATATAGTATAATCTGAGGGTAAGTATCTATTATGTAATATATAGATTATATATTATACTATATTTATAAATAAATATTAATGCTAATATATATATAACTTGTTTGAAAACTAGATGATTTATTATCAGAATTTTAGTAATTAATGAAATCTTAAAGCCGTTGTAATAAGTAAGATTTTCCTAAAATATAATTAAGTTTTAATATTTCAATTTATATAAAAAAATTATTTAATCATAGTTTTATCTTTTATTTATTATTTATTATTTTTATATTATATTATTAATTATATTTATATTTATATATTATTATATATTTATTATTTAATTATATTATTATAATTTAATATTATTTATTTATTAATTATTATTTATTTATTATTATATATTATAATTTAAATAATTAATAATTTAGTTCATATTTTAAATATGATTTCTCTATTTATAAAATAGTAAAGAATATAATAATAATTTAATATATAATTAATTTAATTAAATTAAATAAATAATAATATATATAATAATTATATATATAATTAATTAATAATTATATTATACATATTATATAAAGAATATTTAAATTTGATAATGATTAATTGTGTAATAATTTAATATTAGAACAATTTTTAATAAAATAAATTTTTATAATTTATAAATTTTAAAATGTTTTGATTATTAAATTATTTGATATTAATATAAATTTTTAATAATAAGTATTACTCCTATACCTTCTATAGATTCAGTTCATTCAGATTTGTATATAATATAACTTTATTCTTATTTTTATATCATTTATGTTTATTTTATCTATATAACTATGTTACGAATGTATAGTTACACATGAACATAGGTTAATTAGTCAAAATATTTAGTTTGTTTCTGCTCTAGATATATCAGATATTGGAAGCTTCATCATTTTGGTGTGTCGTCTATATCAAGTTGTTTTATGGTTTCTGTGATATTATATTATGAGCATAGTTGGAATCTATGAACTCTGTGGTTTTCTCAGTAATATTGCAGAATTCGTGTCTATCATTGGCAATTGTGACTCTTGACAATTTTTTTGAGTAATTACTCTCTCGAAAATACACACAAATGTTTCCAACAATTTAATTCCTAGTCACATACAATATTTGTGACATCACCCTGTTGGTGGCCCATAAACAGAAGGATTTAAATGTGTGTCTTACGTTAACTCTTTTGCTGGTTCATTAAACATGAAAGAGAACTGTTAATTATAGATTGAGAATATAGTATGTGTATTACGACTGATAGAGTCTTTTATTCATATCTGATGAAGTCTGGGCTGTCCACGCATACCTTATGGTTTATCACATTTTCCAGAACGAGAGCCACCAGATTTTGGATTTGGGCATAGTCAATTTTCATATTGATGCTATGTCCTCTCCTTCTCTTTTGGGACTTCAATTTATTTGGCTCAATTGTGTGTATTATTTTTTATTATTCGTTCTTTGTGGAACAGATCTAATGATGCTACCGTGTATATATATCATGACAGTATTTAGAGATCGCTTCTTAATATGTATCAAGATTTGTCACATGCGAGTTGTCGCGCTTTTATAAGTGGTTTTCTGCCAATGTTAGTATGTTGGACTGTTAGAATGACGACTATTTTTACTTAATTTAGTCTTTCCTTAATAATTATTAAAATACTTAATTATGTGCGGTATCAGAGTGTATAACTTAAGCATGAATCAGATCTATTGTAATCATATCTCGGACGCTCGCGATATGCGCTACAGTTTATACCTATAAATCTTTTACTTATCTCCAAGAATGGAGGTAATTTTCATCTTAGAGCACAAGTACTTATAATGTATTTAGCTCTCATGTTGACTTCGTATGATATATTATTTTTAAATAACTAAAATATGAATTTATTTCTTAACTGATATAGTGGGTCATTTATAAGTTGTCTGATCTGTGGCCATCAAAAATTCTGTCCTCTATTTTCTGCGTGGTGTCTCGCCTGCGCTCACTGGTGGGTAAGAGTTACGGGAAGTAGCGAGTTGAGTCTCCATACGACTCGCGTCGCGTTACACACACAAAGATTGGCGGCCGTATCCCCAGTCTTTTTCGCGGCCTTCGCGTGCGCTGATTGTGGCCCGTGATTTTATTCTCCACTCATACCATCCATAAATAATTTAGTTAATAGAAAAGAAATCACATTAATAATTAATTTACGGTCACACTCTCTCTTTCTCACACGTTTGGTATGATTGTGGTCAATGATACAGATGATGATAATTAATTTTGTAAACACTTCTTAATTAATACATATTCCTGACACTGTGACTTTATTAATAGCAATATCTCTAAAATCGTTTTTTTATATCTGGGTGTGAGTTGCTCTGCCTTGGGTGGTTGATTTGCTCTGATGTTCATATGATACTTTGCCTTTATCACCGACTATCTGTACTATATATCTATAATTTAATTACATATAATATATCATGTTTTATTAGATTATTATTAATATTGACAAACTTATCAGACTTTTTTCTGAAATATGACTAAGCAATAACTATTTAATAAATATTAGCTAGGATTTAGGTCCATTTACCTACAATAGTTACACAAAGTTTTCGGATTTTTTGAATTTTGTGCTCAAGCGCTAGTACTAATATTTTCCTTACTTAATTCCTCATTTTTATTGGATGGTATTATAGAAAGTGAAAAATTCGTTTCAAACCTAGATGGTTCTGTGCCATTGACAATGTAAATTTATAATACTGTATTATAAACATCTACTTATTTTTATCTTAGGGCATTAATTTATGTATAGTTATAGATGAGTCGCATACATTATTTTTATTACTTAGTATTAATTAATTTTTTATTATATATTTTATGTATATGTTACTTATTAGGTTATTTGGTAATTTTTATGTTCTTCGGAAACAGGTAATATAAAATTTCGATAAAAAGTATTTGTGTTGTTTCATGAATATTTTTTCTTTAAAAATAATTCATATATATATATCACTTTTCTGTTCAAAACTTTCATAACATTTTTACTATTAAGACAATTGCGATTTGCGTCACATTCGCTTCGAACATTGCTGATTGAGGGACAACCGAAAGATATTATTGAGGTGTCAATGATTGTATCACTCAAAGTTACTAATTAATTAATCTCACCTCTTTTCACTCACTTATTTAATAAAAATTAAAATGTCTTGCCTGATAAAATGTTTTAATATGGTTCCGTGACTGTACTTGCTTACTAGATAAATTTTGTATTTATTTAAAATATTTAGAAAATTCTTGTGTTTGTTAACTATTGTAGGTTATTATTTAGGACCTAATTATATTTACTAATGCATATTTCTAAAGTTTGCTCAGGTATCATATATTCTACGTACAAAAATTCTTAGGAAAGTTGTGCATGGTAATCTCTTGAAATGAATATTTTGAAAAATTTAGATAATTTCTGAAATAGGAATGAACTAACAATTACTTAACTAGAAAAACACTCCTTTATACGAAAAACAACTTTTATGAATAGGACAATAAATGAACTCAGTATTTATATGATGATTTTAAGGAGTCTTAAATCCGTTACTACTGAAAATTCACCGATTTTATAGTCCATTTTTCTGATGGGGTAGTGATTAACATATAGGTAGCTCAGCTCACGAAGTTCATAGATATATTTAGAATACGCGTAATCTTTATGTTGTTGTTTTCAGTGTGACTGCGGATCGTAACCTTGCCATCATGATTGTCGCTTAAAGTTTTACCGGATGCTTCATACATGGAGTTTATTGAGACATTATTGATTCTTAGAGGAATAATCTTATTTGATTTATTGGCCAAATTTCAGATTAATTCAGACGGAATAACTATACAAATTCTCTTTATTGACTTTCTTCACTTTTGGCTATACAGCTGAGTAATTATGATTGTAATGATTACAATAATATTCGACATCAAATAGTGCTAGCTTATTATAGTTCCTTGATAAAAAACTTTCTTAGGGAAGAAGAGGAAGGCAATGACGCTCAATTAGTAATGATATATACTGTTTAATTTCAATTGCTTGGTTGTAACATGAGTGCTAAAGTCCACTTGCACAGCCACTTAAATCGCATTCCAGGGAACTTGGCGACCTAAAGCGAAGAAAGATCGGGTCGGAAGGAAATAAAAATTGTAAAGATATTTACCAAAGACATAAAATCAAATAGTTATGGGGTCAAGATACCTCCAGGCGCATGGCTGCACACTCATCAGAAATAACAACATATTAGTTGATATTATGGCGTAGATATGATGGAATGGATACCTGAGGGCAGACATACGCACTGCTCACCTAGTTATAAATAAATGCTTATTAAAGATATATTACATGTTAAGTACTAGCGCACACTTTCTTTTTAAATTTTAACGTTTAGGGGATGGTCTCGGTAGCGGTACCTAATATTAGAATATATAACTTTAGCACCTTTAAAATATTATACTCTCAGTACATTGATTTTTATGGAGCCATCCATAACAAGATAGATAATAGCAGTAGTTGTAATTGTTAATGTAATAGTAGTAGTAAGTAGTAGTAGTAAAAATGATAGTAGTTCTAGGAGTGGTATTAATAACAATCGCATTTTATATTCAAATGAGTTTCATGCTTTGGGAAGCATAAAATTTTACAATAGGAAGTTGCGAAAATTGACGAAAGATAAGCCGAAGCCTAATTTTGAGATAAAAAATTTCCATAGATATAAGAAAGTATCTAGCAAAATCGCTAATATAAATAAAAACAAACATAAAAACATGGTGCAGAAAATACATGAAAAAGAATCATGTACGGAAGAATGCCCTCAAATAATACATAATTAAAAATGGAAAAATTTATCAAATAAAATAATTTTTCGGAAATTATAAATATATCTAAAACTAGTAAATACTTGAATTCATCAAATACAATCACGTATCTCAAAAACCCTTTCACTGTTCCTAAAATAAAACATATCGTAAACAATGCATATCAAACAGAATAAAGTCGATTACATTAAATACATTTTAACCAAAGGGCAGAAATATATCAAATAGAATCATTATGTATACCTATTACCATATATAAAATAAAAAATACATCAAATAGAAAACATACCTTATGAAATATATAAAAGAAAAAATATTTTATATTAAGTAAATTCATGTCGAAATAAATCTCAAACTATACATATTAAAAAAAGTAGAAATAAATCAAATTGAATACAATACATAAAAAAATAGAAATACATAAAATAGAATGTCAAAATGCTTTATTTCAAATAATATGTCTAGAAAAACCTCCAACGATAAATATTAATAAAAAGAAATATTTCAAATACATTCGTGTATCGAAAAAACAGTTCACGCATACCTAAATCATATAGAAAAACGTCTGAAATATATAAAAAATAAAATCTTGAATCGAAAAATTATTTGTTTAAAATTTATCAAAACAAAAAATCTGAAAAATACTAAGCAAAATTTGTAGTTTGTGAAGAAAGACCAAATCACTTTTTGTGATACTTTATTTAAATTGAGAAAGTATTAGGGAAAATTATACATATGGATAAAATTTAAAAAGTCAATCAAAAAACAATAAGAAAGGATATTACATGTTATTTAAAACGCGGCATGAAAAGTAATTAGAAAATAGCGACCTAGAGAAGATAAGTTTGTGCATACGTGCACACACACAAAGGATGATAAAAATTTAATTATTAATTAATATGCTAGCGGAGGTATAATGAAAAACTACATTGAAAGATGTTTTTATATTAAGACATACATGTTAGAAGGATTTGCGAGATGTGTCAGGGAAAATAAACTATAGAGTGTGAAAATAAATAAGTAAGGTTTAGAATGGTTGACAATTTCTAACAAGAAATATAAAGATGGAAAATATTTTAGTGAAAGTTGTGAATATTTTACCCTTTTTTACTCCAACCCCTACAACCCTTACTACAAAATCTTAATGGTGGAACTAGGAAGTTTATTTATATATTGAACGGCTCTATACTTTCTAATACTTTATATATATATAATAATATATATATATATATATATATAAATAGATATATAAGTATAATATATATACTTTAACTACTAATTATAATACCTGCAATCAAAACTACATACTATATACTAATATATATTATATATATATATATAAATAAATATATATATAGTTTATGTATGTTTATATTCTTTTATGTGCATAAAACTATCAGTAATAATTACTATTATAACAAAATATAAAAAGGGAATATTATATTATAACAAATTATAAAAAGGGATATATTTTATTTTTAAGTTTAATACTGGGAATATATATTTTTATTTTAGGATATATTATATATATATATATATACTATATAATAATATATATACTCATAAATATTTAATTTTGTTAAAAAATTACTTATGAATTTTAAAAAAATTTAATTAAAGAAAATAAAATTTAATGAACTGAAAATATTTAAAAAGTATATCAAAAATTATATAGCCGTTCTGAAATCTAATAGGTGAAAAGCTGTAGATTATTTTAAAAATGATAAAACTAAAAACTTCTAATTCTACTTAATCAAAACATTAAACTATATCGAAAAATAACATTTTAAGAGAATAGATCTAGAAGATTATTATGTTCTCCTGAAACAGAAATTAAGAAAAATAAAGATTTTAAAGTAAAAAAGGAAAAAAAATTACGGAAAGTTTCTAATGGAGCTACAACCAAAGTTGAATCCTAAAACTTAAAATTTAACAATATAAAGTAAACTCAGAGAAACAGCCAAGAATAATTAACCATAGACATTACGAGAGACTTCATTGAGAAATCAATTAGTAGATTAAAATAATAAAAAACATTTCTAACACGTATCGTCTACTCAGACTCCAACTATATATTAACATATGTCACAGAATTAATAAGCGCTTTCTAACTAATTTTCAAGACTATACCGGCTTTAAAATAAGATAAGTTTTCGTTTGAGTGGCGCATCGTAATCAATAATAATAATTCAAGATTCAAACTAAAATTAAATTTACCTTCATGATTAAAAAACTAACTCAACAAAATGGCGTAATTAAAATTAAATCAAATAATGGATCAACACATGGTTATAAATTAAATACATTAAAGAACTTTAACATTAAGAAATAAAATCATGATCAAGCTAAATCATCCAATGTTGATAATGAGAAGCTACCATCATTATTAATACTAACGCCACTAAGGCATGTATCCATGAGGAGGATGCTAAAAACTGCCTTCTTTTTCTACAGTATGTCAACATAAACTTAATTAAAGTATTAAAAGTGAACTATATTCCATAATTATAATTATTAAAACAAAGAAAAACTTTTACTTTAATGACTAAATTTTAAAACACTTAAAAATGATTGAATATTAGATAAAGCACTATTAATAATACAAGATTAATAAAAAAATTAAATTTATTCATGATAAACTAATTCAAAAAAGGCGTATAAAATCAAATATTGTTTCAAAACTAGTGAAAAATTAATACATTAAAGACTTTAACACTTAAGAAAATTAAATATTAATTAAAACTAAATCATCAATTTTAATTAAAGATTACATAATTGATTACCAAAAAGTACTAAGGTAATAATAAAATTTTAAATCATGATTTTTAATTAAAGTTCGTTTAATTATTAAATCAAGAATTCTTAAACATTAATTAAATATTAAAAAGTGAAGTATTGACCAAAGAATTAATTAATTATAAAACAAAGAGAACTTCTACTTTAACCTACTAAATTTTAAAACCTGAAGAGTTGATTGAATTTAAAGAAAAAATAATTAATTAACTAAGAATACATACCGATTAATTAATTAAATATACTGTTATAATCTTTGAATTCAAGAATAATTCTTTAATAGACTAAAAATTCTTTTATATTAATTGTAAAATGATTAAATCATATCCAATTAATTAAAGATTAATTAGTAAAGCTAATGTAAGTTTTAAAGTTATTATTTAAAGATTAAAAAATGAATGCTCAATTAAATATTACTTCAATAATAATAAAATAAATAATTTATCATTTAATTAAATAAGACCAATATAAATAATGAAGAATTTTTACGAGAATCAAAGATTAATTGACATATAATATAATAATTTTAAACATTATTTTGGATAGAATTGACGAGCATAAGAATTTTTCGCACCGCATTGCACCAGATTGAGCGTACCACGCACCGCACCGCACCGCACCGCACCGCACCGCACCGCACCGCACCGCACAGCACCGCACAGCACCGCACTAGTCATTTATTTCGAACCGCACTGCAAAAATTCTTCAGCCAACCATTATTTAGAAGTTAATTGATTAAATTTTTATTAGAACGGTTTTGATTTAAAATTAATTAATTATCCGGAGTTTAATTAAAAATAATTAAAAAGAAGATTTACACTTGGACATATAATCGACAAATTAAAATTAAAATATTTGATATATATTTTAATTTTTTTAAATATTAAATACTTAAAAATTATTTAATTACTGTGCAATCTAATTATTGTTCAATTACATTAATAATACATTAATAAATTTATATATAGTGTAAATAAATTCAATGTTTTGAGATTAATTTTCGAGAATATTTGAGATTGAATTTAATCAAATTATAAAGTAATTAAATAATTAACTATTTAAATTTCTTGAAACGAATAAAAATAAATTTGAAATAAAGCAATAACAAAAACAACAAATATGGTGAAATATAAGTTAAAATAACAATATTGATAATGTCGCTCGTTATCAATTTTAATTAAATAATCCTTTTTTAATCCGAAAAATATTTAAAATTCATGATAAAATAATATTAATAAATTTTGTGTCAAAGCTCGTCACTAATAAAATTCATTTACAGGTCAGTGAAGTCAAGTGAAAAGAAAGAATAGCTTACATTCTTTAGCTATTAAACCCAGTCCTCTCGCTTGCTAGGCCAAAACACTTCCTTTGAATCACCCAAAATCAAACACAAATATTATATACAAAAATTGACACATGCAAAAGAGTCAATATCACTGGGATTAGAAACAATTCAATGATTCGAGTATTGAAATCCAAGTGAGATAGAAAACTTGGCTTAGTCTAACAACCATAAATCTGATAGAGGATACAAAAAGAATCACACACACACACACACACACACTCATATATATACACATCAAGAGGTAATATAGTACACTATATAATTTATATTAATATAAACATATATACTATAATATATATAATATATATATATATAATATATATATATAATATATATTATAAATAATATAAATATATATAATATATATAAAATTAATATACTATATATATATTAATATAGGTATCAGTAATAAGTACTATAGTATATATAGTATATATATATATATATATATAAATAGGATATTATATACTATATATAATTATATTATATATTATATATCACTATAGTATAATCTAATATATAACTAAACTATTACTATATATATATAATATATATATATTACTATACTAATATATATATAATATTATATATATATACTATTATACCTATATTATTATATATAGGACATTTATATACCTATAATATATATAATCGCGGTTTCGTCATTTTTTCCATGTATATTTATTTTCCCAATATCTGTATGTAAATACGTGTGTATTTATGTGTTGTGTGTTTGTTATGGGGTACTGAAATTTGCCGAAAATCAATCAATATAAAGTACATTAAATAAAACCTGACTATTTGTCACATCAAAAACTGGAAAAAAATGCAATAAAAAGTGGAAAAATAAAAATAATAATAAGAATAAAAAATCTAAAATGGGGGGAAGAGGGTTGAAAGGGAAAAGGTCAGAAGGAGGGATTATGTAGAGGGGAAAAAATCTCAGACATTGTATTATTGGAAAACTGTTAACTTTGTTTCTTCAAGTGGGAAAAACTATCCAAAATCTTTTTATATATTTTATTTATTTATTATTTTTTTCTTATTAATTTTTTAAACGATTTATTTATTTATTATAAATTTACATAGTTTGATTTATTATCTTTAAATTTTATTTATTCTTTATTAAATTTTTTATTCGAGTATTTTAATTCTTTTATAATCCTTCTAATTTTTCTTTACTATTATTAATATTATTATTATTATTATTATTATTATTATTATTATTATTATTATTATTATTATTATTATTATTATTATTATTATTATTATTATTATTATTAATTATTTATTATTATTATTTATTATTTTTATTTTTATTTTATTTTTATTTTATTTTATTTTTATTTTTATTTTTATTTTTATTTTTATTTTTTTTTATTTTTATTTTTATTTTTATTTTCATTTTTATTATTAATTATTATTTATTAATTAATAATTATTAATTATTATTAATTATTAATTATTAATATTATTATTAATTATTAATTATTAATTATAATTATTAATTATTAATTATTAATTATTAATTATTAATTATTTTATTATTATTATTATTTATTATTATATGTATTTATATTATTATTATTAGTAGTAGTAGTAGTAGTAGTAGTAGTAAAAAATGTGGTAGCTCTAGTAGTGGTACTAATAACAATTGCATTTTATATTCAAATGAGTTTCATGCTTTTTCACAGGTAAGCATAAAATTTTACAGAGGAGTTGCGTAAAATGAATAAAAGAGGTAACTGAGGCTTAATCTGAAAAATAAAATTACATAAAATATAAAAAGTAACCTACCTTATTGAGTTTACTGGAAGAAAGATCGAGAAACATTGTTGCGAAAAGTAATGAAAAAGGAATCCATGGACAGGAAAGAATGCTCTAAAATATTACTCGCATGTAAAAAAAGGAAATATTTTTGATCAAATGTTAATAATTTTAGGAAATCTAAAAGATGCGCAAATATTACACAGATTGAGTTTATTCAAATAGAATCGTGTATCCCAAAAACTCCTTCCACTGTACCTAGATCGATACACTATCATCAGAAACAGTGCATATGAAACAGAATAAAGTGTCGATTACTTTAAATTCATTTATTTCCAAAAAAAGGCTGAAACATAATCACAATAGATATTATTCAGTATACCTATTACCATATATATAAATACAGAAATACATCAAACAGAAAACAAACGTTATGAGAAATGAGAAATGAGAAATATATGTTACTGAATTAAGCAAAGGCATCAAGTTGATCAACTTTTTCTCAATTTTAAAATAATCAAAATTAATCCAATTTCAATCACATTTCGAAGAGGTCCATCATACATTATTAATAATAGAATCACATAAATGAAATATCAAAAATCTTTACTCTTCAAATAATATGTCCGGAAAAATACCTCAATCACATACCATATTTAAAAAAATAAATATAATAATATTAAATTTACACTTTACTACATTAAAAACGTTTTACAAATGTAATGATATTAAATTTGTGCTTCATTTTTAAAACTTCACGGGAAGTTCAGTGGAATATAAAACTATAAGAACAAATGAGTAA
>JABUQX010066298.1:17500-27313 GCA_015478945.1 Trachelipus rathkii
AATAATAATAATAATAATAATAATAATAATAATAATAATAATAATAATAATAATAATAATAATAATAATAATAATAATAATAATAATAATAATAATAATAATAATAATAATAATATATATATATATATATATATATATATATATATATATATATATATATATATATATATATATATATATATATATATATATATATATATATATATAATATATATATATATATATATATATATATATACATATATATATACTATATATATATATATATATATATATATATATATATAATAATAATATATATATATATATATATATATATATAAAACATTTATGTCTATATGTATAAATATATGAATATAATATATAAAAGTATATATATATATATATATATATATATATATATATATATATATATATATATATATATATATATATATATATATATATTGGTAATTATATGGAGTATATATATATATATATATATATATATATATATATATATATATATATATATATATACATATATATATATATATATATATATATATATATATATATATATATATAATATATATGTGTATATATATATATATATACTCTATATATATACATATATATATATATATATATATATATATATATATATATATATATATATATGTTGCATTTCGGTTTAGATCACTGCTCGTTTAGGTTATGATATAAGATTTGTTAAGTTTTCTTAGATTTACTGTGTTTACGTACGTATAAAAACTTATATTATCAACTAGCAGTGTCTATATATATATATGTATATATATATATATATATATATATATATATATATATATATATATATATATATATATATTTAACCAGATATAAATATATATATAAATATAAATTCTATATATATAAATATATATATATATATATATATATATATATATATATATATATATATATATATATATATATATATATATATATATATATATATATATATATATATATATATATATATATATATATATACATTTATACTATATATATGCTTTATATTTCATCTATTGTAGTCATAAAAAAAAAATATATATATATATATATATATATATATATATATATATATATATATATATATATATTTATGTATATATATATATATATATACTTTCTGCTGCTATATATATATCATAGTGTATATAAGTAAATGAGGTAACGTAGCATTAATTAAATGTGACAACGTTTTCTTCGTCTTCCTGTATGAGGAGGAAAAATATGAAAAAATCGATTATCGGATAAAATATCGATTTTTTCCATACGGTCATAATCTATGCGATATATATATATATATAATATATATATATATATGTATCTAACTCTTATTCATGCATATATATATATATATATATATATAATAGTTTTCAAAATTATTTTATTAGTATTACATTATTATTATTTTTTTTTTATTGTATCTTACGAAAAAAATGGTCTTGCAAAATTATTTGATTTTTTAAAAATTATTTATGCTCATTTTGTCTATACAATCGAATCGTTGATAAATATTTGTAAAAAACTATCGATTATCAATAAAACAATAATACTCTCGATGTATCGATAATCCTAAATAAATATCGAAAGTGTTATTTATCCCAACACGAACGACGTGAGGCATAATTTCATTAGCCGGATTTAATTTTCGTATTGTTGTTTTTTAGATTTTTATTGAAACTATAAACATAAAATGTACGAAAATCAATAAAAATAACTTCAAATAATTCGCTTGTACCATTTTTCCACATCAAATTTTTATCGTTTTAATACAGCATTTATATTAATCAGACTGAACGGAACTCTATAATTACCAGAGTTAGTGGAAGTGGGTTAGAAGATGAGCAAGAAAACCCTAGACTAAAACCTCTCTAGTACCGCTGTGTGAGTGGAACTGTGCCACGTATGAGGTGCATACTTTATATACCATGCAGAGGAAGCAATTGGGGTGGCGCCAACTTCAGAACTTCTTGGAACACTCAAAGTCTTAGGAAGTTAGTTCAGAGAAAGAAGCAATTTAATGATCAATCTATTAATGACTATGGAAAAATTAAATACCAAGAATATTAAAGATAGAGGAAGATTTGAGCTGCGTGTTTTCGAAAAACAAATTATAGATGTCTTGAAAAATGTTCCAGTAGATAGGACGGACTGAGTTTTTGAGACATTGAAAACTACCATGCTTTCTCTGCCTCAATTAGAAATATGAAAAGATGAAAGTCAGCTGTTCAAAGGAATAGGTTGAGTGATAAGGCAAGATAGAGCCATTGTCATTTGAGTGGATATGTTCAATAGGAAATAAAGTAAAATAAAATGATAAGGTCAGTAACAAACATTAGAAAGATAGTAGGGAGTTGAAGCAGAAATATGATGAACAAAACGAATAATAGATTTAAAGGATGAGAAGTGGTCATTCCCAACAACTGATATAGACAACAGGAAATGAATTTAAAGACATTCCCTTTTTGACCAATATTTGCAGTCTTTTTCAGTTTCTTCAGACAACATTGTCACATTCCTAGAGTAAATAAAAGCAAATTCTGATTGGTTTCATTTTAAAAAGTTTTAAATATATATATATATATATATATATATATATATATATATATATATATATATATATATATATATATATATATATATATATATATATATATGTTGTGCTATTAGGCATATGGAAAGTGAGATTCTGAGCTCCGCAGAACTCGTCGGATAGATTTGAAATTAATTAGTTTAAATACGAATTTTATTTGAATATATTTTGGATAAGTTTTTTATTTTGAAAATATTTTTAAGAAGAATTTTATTTTGGAAAATAAAATTGTCTCGTGGGAAGAAAGTCTCACAAGGTGACTTCACACCTGATATCTTAGTTACAGTGAAAGATCATAAGATAATTAATTATTACCTGGTTCTCTCTGGAATTCTACCTTTGGTTCTATCATTGGAATACGATTCAACGTATGGATTCTATCAGTAATTGAGTACATCTTCATTGAGGACTTATCTCTTGTTTTACGATAATTGAAGAGACCTGATTCAAGAAAGCTCTGCTACAATAGCGAGTCATTATAAGAATACAGGCTAGATTATTATTGGATCGTTTAGAAGACAATTGAGGAATATTGTTCTTGAGAAGAGATTACGAAAGTCTTGTGAGTACTCAGAGTGAATTACTACAGAAAGGATTGGATAATAACCAGAGAGGGACTTGAAAGAAGTTATTGAATAGAAAGTCATATTTATACTGAGAAGTTGTCATACGACATTGAGAGCGACTTTCTACTGGATTCAGAAACTGATACATATTGTAAAGGATTTACCTTATAGAGGAAAGGACTACTAATAGTCTGTGAAGTCCATCTGCGACTTAGAAGTATTCTGGAATTCTGAAGACCTTGTGATTATTCACTGTACTTCGTGTCTGAAGTGAAAGATTACGTTGTGAAATCATACCCTAGACAAATTTGGTTAATTTTATTTTGTGTTTTGAATAAATGAACTTCGGGAATTGTCACGTTATTTATTGACATCTGTCCCATCTTGTGACAATAATTGGGGGCTCTGTCCTGAATTAGTTTCTGAAAGAAAAGAAGTATATTACGATCAACAAATTAGAAGTCTTGTCTGAAATAACTTCTAAAGGAATATCACAGCCGTTTATTTTTTGAGTAAAGACAACTCTTGGGAAACAGATATTGAAGTGTTAGCCTCTATTAAAATTTACTTTTTGAAATATGGATTGTGCGGCGCTAGCAAAGATAGCTCAAGACCTTGGATTAAAGGGAAAAGAGGCAAGGGAATTTATAAAGGAACATATTGAAGCAGCAGAGAGACAGAGGGAAGCTGCCAAAGAAGCAGCAGAGAGACAAAGGGAAGCTGCCAGAGAAGCGGCAGAGAGAGAAGCTATCAGACAAGCTGCTGAAAGAGAAGCTGCCAAAGAAGCTGCTGAAAGAGAAGCTACCAGACAAGCTGCTGAAAGAGAAGCTGCCAGAGAAGCTGCAGAAAGGGAGGATGCAAGAGCAGAGAGACAAAGAGAAGCAGCAGAGAGACAAAGAGAGCATGAGCTAGAGCTCAGAAGAATGGAATTGCAGGCAGGCAATAATAATCATCAACAAGTTGTAAACAATAACGATGTCAAGGCAAGGGCGCCTAAGCTCCCTCCTTTCGCAGACGACAGAGATGAGATAGATTGCTATGCCAGAGAAGAAAGAGAAGTGAAAACACTAAATGAAAGTTCAAAGATGGCTACTGTTGCCATAGCAACGTATGGAAATAATCGCAACTTTGAAAAGCGAATTTCGCAGTTAACCTGTTTCAAATGTGGTAAAAAAGGACATAGGGCTGTCGAATGTAGGAACTATACCATCTACAAGAGAGATAGCCAACATAGATTTTGGAGAAGCAGAAGAAGAGCTTCAATAAAAGATACTAAGAACCACAAAAATGACAGCCGCATGTGTAATAATTGGAGGGAAAGCTCGAAGAGAGCAACTGAAGCCATAATAAATGACAATGGTAACATAGCGCGGCGGAGTGAAGCCCGAACTCTTGACAATCTAGCAACAGTTGGAAACCGGCGATGTGATGACAGTGTAGACGTTATGAAATATGACGGCAAAGATAATAGGAGCGCATTTTCTTGTGGCGAAACGATACCTGTTATCAGGAGTTTTCGCGTAATGGATAGAAACGGAAGAGTGAATATGTTGCCCGTAGTCGATGGAAAAATTAATGGAGTTGCAAGAAAAGTATTGAGAGACGAAGGCTGCGACTGTGTCGTTGTCAAGAGGGAATATGTTTCGGCTGATCAACTAACTGGAAAGAGAAAACAAGTATTGTTGATTGACAATGTAATAAAAGACTATCCGGTAGCCATCATCGACGTCGATACGCCTTATTACTCAGGACGCGTTGAAGCGATAACCATACCCGATGCTACCTACGATCTAGTGATAGGTAATATTCCAGGCGCAAGAGACGCAAGTACGCCGCTGCCGGGCAATAAAGAACAAAAAGGAGCGGCAGATAAGGAAACCTTTCAGCTTACTGAAAAAATAAACAAGTTGTCCGCGGAAAACGAAAGTCTACGCGAGTCCTTAAACAAGAAGGATAAAGAAAATGAAACCTTGAAGAAAAATTTACAAGAGAGAATAAAAACATTGGAGGACGACAAAAAGTCGACAATGTCTGAGACAGATCGCCTTTCAAGAAAAGTAAAAGAATTTGAGCGTCGAATTCAAAAGTTTGAAATGTCGGGACTCAAGAACAAATTGCATACTCTCCAAAGTGAACTAGATAAAGTAAGAAGTGAAGTTACAGCAACTCGATGCGCCGCCGAAAATATTGCCGCGGCTGAAAAACGAAAATGTGAATCTGAGTTCGTCTCCATTCAACAGATTATGAGAGAGAAACTTACTTCAGCGGAAAACGAAGTTCAGCATCTCAGATCTGTTATAAAGGAATTAGGAAAGGAGAAACTTCGTTATCAAGGCTTATGTGAAGAGTTAATTGGAGGCAGTGATCTGAAAAGAGAAGACTCTTTGAGTCGGAATGATATTTCTGCTATCGTAGAAATAATTTTGAAGAAGATTCAAAGTCTCAGTACTGCACATTCTACAAGTTCGAATGCTAATTTATTGGAGGAAGTTGCGATTGGTAGTGAATCAGTGAAGAAGCCTGAAATGAAAGATGCATCGGTTGAAGATTCGATAGTTGATATTTCTAGCGAAGTCAAGGATGAATCTATGGAAGGACCTAAAGACAAGTCTTTAGATGAGTCTAAAGAGGAAAAGAATCTAAATCTTGGGAAAGTTAAAAAGAAAAGGATTCTCAAACATCTAGTTGAGAAGAGAGTTAAAAGGAAAAGAAAGATCGCTGAAAAAGTTGTAATAGAAGCCAAGAATAAAGCCGTTGTAGAAGGAAAGGAAACACTTTTGAAGGAAACACACTTGATTCAGAAAACATCAACTGAAGATTTGAGATTACCTGACGAGGATTTTGATGTGAAGCTCAGTATTTTGTTAAAAGAAAAGCCCCAGTTTTCTTTCTTAATGGGGGCGTGTGTTGTGCTATTAGGCATATGGAAAGTGAGATTCCGAGCTCCGCAGAACTCGTCGGATAGATTTGAAATTAATTAGTTTAAATACGAATTTTATTTGAATATATTTTGGATAAGTTTTTTATTTTGAAAATATTTTTAAGAAGAATTTTATTTTGGAAAATAAAATTGTCTCGTGGGAAGAAAGTCTCACAAGGTGACTTCACACCCGATATACGGTGAAAGATCATAAATAGAAGGTAATTGATTATTACCTGGTTCTCTCTGGAATTCTACCTTTGGTTCTATCATTGGAATACGATTCAACGTGTGGATTCTATCAGTAATTGAGTACATCTTCATTGAGGACTTATCTCTTGTTTTACGATAATTGAAGAGACCTGATTCAAGAAAGCTCTGCTACAATAGCGAGTCATTATAAGAATACAGGCTAGATTATTATTGGATCGTTTAGAAGACAATTGAGGAATATTGTTCTTGAGAAGAGATTACGAAAGTCTTGTGAGTACTCAGAGGGAAATACTATAGAAAGAATTGGATAGTAACCAGAGAGGGACTTGAAGGAAGTTATTGAAAAGAAAGTCATATTTATACTGAGAAGTTGTCATACGACATTGAGAGCGACTTTCTACTGGATTCAGAAACTGATACATATTGTAAAGGATTTACCTTATAGAGGAAAGGACTACTAATAGTCTGTGAAGTCCATCTGCGACTTAGAAGTATTCTGGAATTCTGAAGACCTTGTGATTATTCACTGTACTTCGTGTCTGAAGTGAAAGATTACGTTGTGAAATCATACCCTAGACAAATTTGGTTAATTTTATTTTGTGTTTTGAATAAATGAACTTAACCGGGAATTGTCACGTTATTTATTGACATCTGTCCCATCTTGTGACAATATATATATATATATATATATATATATATATATATATATATATATATATATATATATATATATATATATATATATATATATACTATATACTATATATATATATATATATATATATATATATAACATCTAAGTAGAAATAATCCCCAGGGTAAGGAATGATATGGCCACTGGCACACTTTGAAAATGTTCAAATAAAATTGACGCAAAGTTTATGGAAGAAGAGCATTGCACAGCTTTCACCAGGTTCAAGGTGTACAGAAATGTGAGAGTAATAGATAAAGGCGGGAAATCGTACGGCTGTTTGATACAGATAAATATTCTATGAGTTTTAATACATTTATCCAATGTATTAATATCATAAATGGCGTATATCATTTAGTGATATCTTCATTCTAAGCGCACGTTACACACACACACACATACCTACACACACACACACATACCTACACACACACACACAAACGCTATTTTCCAATGTAAAAATGAAAATAATGTGGCCATGTTATGCGCTTAATATATATATATATATATATATATATATATATATATAGATATATATATATATATATATATATATATATATATATATATATATATATATATAATTATATATATATATATATATATATATATATATATATATATATATATATATATATATATATATATATATATATATATATATATATATATATATCTTTATAAAAATATATATAATATATGCATATAAATCTACATATATATATATATAACTTAACAATATATGCTGCTGTAACGCTCTTATATATATATATATATCTGTAATAACCAACAATAATATATATATATATATATATATATATATAACATATATATATATATATCTTATATAATATAATAATATATATATATATATATATATATATATATATATATATATATATATATACTATATTCATTCCTTTTATGTTCTCGTTTCCATTTTCTTTCCTCATCAAAGAGTTTTTTTTAAAGAATTTATAGAAATTGAAGAACTCAATAAATAAAAGGACAGAAGGACAACTTTCTTTATTCCAGCAAGCAGTTTCTGAGGAATTTTTTGAAATTTTAAAACATATAATTAATACTTTGTATATATATATATATATATATATATATATATATATATATATATATATATATATATATATACTATATATATATATATATATATATTGATAAATACATATTTAAGTATATATATATATATAAACATATTTGTATGTATATATTTATGGATATATATAATAATAATATATATATATATATATATATATATATATATATCAACTCTTCTTTATATATATGCTACTTTCTTTATATATAACATATATATATATTTAGGGATTTATTTTCTATACCACTCATATATATATATATACCAATATATATATATATATATATATATATATATACATATATATATATATATATATATATATATATATATATATATATATAGATATATATATATATATATATATATGCTCTTTCTTTCTTCTATATATATATATATACTGCGAGGGACGCCTGTATATATATATATATATATATATATATATATATATATATATATATATATATATATATCAGTGGATTCACGTGGATTCGGAAGTTAGGGAGATAGAACAGTTTTGCTTATTGAAGAAATATTTCGCTATATATCGTTCATTTGTTGTAAGAAGAACATAATTCAAAAATTGCTTTCTTTCATGAAAGACATTTGAAGTTTGAAATTGTAATGCAAAATATAGGGTTAACATATCGACGCTGACGCTCTCATGTGAAGAGATTTGAAAGTTGGGATATGAGACTTTTGCTTTTAAAGAACATATCATTACCATTCTCTCCATAGTAATAACTCAAAAAATGCAATTTTTAAGGTATGCCTTTTTTTGCATATATATATATATATATATATATATATATATATATATATATATATATATATATATATATATATATATATATATATATATATATATATATATATATATTATATATTTATATATATATATATATATATATATATATATATATATATATATATATATATATATATATTGAAAAAGATTATCCGCGTTTCCAACTTTACGAAATATTAAAACGAGTAACATTCTCCATCGAAACTAGTTTAATAACTAGCAAAATGAGATATTAAATTCTGATATATGAATATTTTAAATTTGGCAACATCGTTCACCCACTTCTATATGAATTTGGAATACGAATTTTAAATTTGGTACTATTGCGTTGCCTCTGATTTAGAAATATCTCAATGGCTTTTAATCAAATTTTAACGTTAGCAAAAAAATAAATTTTTTTTTTTCAAATCAGTTTTGTGCTTTGAACTGATAATAAGTATTTTTTCAGTATTAATTAATTTTTAACTCTAATAATTTATGTGTAAATGTAATCGAAGAAAGGTGAGCAAGGGAGCTTGTCTCTCTAGCCTCTATATTCCTCCACCTTTGTAGTAATAAAGAGCTCCTCATAAAACTCGCCACATATATATATATATATATATATATATATATATATATATATATATATATATATGTATATATACTATATAACATATATATATATATATATAATTATATAGAAATATATATATATATATATATAACTATGTATATATATATATATATATATATATATATGTATATATATATATATATATATATATATATATATATATATATATATATATAATAACTTATATATATATATATATATTTTTATATATATATGAATATATATATATGCTATAACTATATATATATATATATATATATATATA
>JABUQX010066299.1:0-7500 GCA_015478945.1 Trachelipus rathkii
AAGAAGAAGAAGAAGAGAGAAGAAGAAGAAGGAAAGAAAGAAGAAGAAGAAGAAGAGAAGAAGAAGAAGGAAGAAGAAGAAGAAGAAGAAGAAGAAAGAGGAAGAAGAGAAGAAGAAGAAAGAAGAAAGAAGAAGGAAGCCAAAGAAGAAGAAGAAGAAAGGAATAAGAAGAGAAGACAGAAGAAGAAGAAGAAGGGATAGAAGAGGAGAGAATTGGAAGGTTATGAAGAAATGAGGAGAAATTAACGAAGATGAAGGAATTGATCCTAAGAACATGGAAAAAAAAGGAAAAAAAAAAAAATTATCGAATATAAAACTATGAAATGAAGGAAGGGTGAGAAGAAGAGTTGTGAAAGTTGATGAGTTTAGGAGGTAAAAGAGGAGGTAAATATGATGGTACTTATAATGTTAAAGATTTAGACTCTGAAGAGGAGTTTTGGGCCCAGAACCAAGATGAATATGAGTTGGTAAGAACGAGAAGAAAACGTAAGAGAAAGAATTCGTACTTTATAAGGAGAAAAGACAGAAAACGGCCGTACTTTAAACAGTAATGAACTGACCAATGCGAAAAAAATTAAAGAGAAGCCAAGGAAGGAAAGAGAATTGCTAGTCTGGAAAGAAAAATAATGCTATTTTGGAAAAGAGGTAGACCGATAATGGAGGGAAACAAGATTTCTAAGACTTAGATCGGATAGTACAGAAAAGGAGGAAAAGAAAGGTGGGATAGATATGGGAAAGCAAGATTAGTTTGTGAAAGGTTTTAATGTAGAAAGAAAGGAGTTATTCTTTGAAACAGAAGATTGTGGAAAGCTCCGACTTTTTCAATAGAAGGATTGAAAGATAATACTATCCATAATAAATATGAACGAATGGCAGGTAAAGACCCTTGATGTGAAAACAGCATATTTGCAAGGAAAAGTGATGGAGAGAGAAGTATTGATAAAACCTCCTTATGAGGTCAACACTTTAAAGTTATGGAAACTAAAAAAGACAGTGTATGGGCTGAAAGATGCAGCCAGAAAATGGTACGAGAGAGAGTCTAGTTGAAGTGTTGATAAAAGTTGGCGGTAAAAGGAGTAAGATAAAAATAGATAATACCTATTAATTTTTAAATGGAGAGAAAGAATGTGTGTTGAGTTTAATGGGAATTAATGGGGCCATCCATGTGGATGATATCTCACATTTTATGAAGAGGGGTAATAAAGACTGTTGGATTTCGAGGATTAAGATATATCTGAATTAAGAAAGAAATAAAGTTGGAAGGGAAGAAAGTTTTGAGGGGTTTTTTAAAATATTGGAATAGAAAAGTAATAATTGAAGAGAAGGGAATGGTTGATATTGTATTATTAAGTCAGAAGTAAGTTATTGCTAGAGGATTAAGTTAGTAATAAGAGAATTTAAACAAAGGAAAAAAGGGATGGAAAAAAGTTGGAAATGAAGAAGAGATTGACATTGTATAGAAATCTCTGTTAGGAAAATTTAAACTGGTTTGTCACAGAATACCGCCTGATTTAAGTTTTGAGGTGGTTTCTTAGGAAGAAATATGGAAAGAGGCTACAGTAGGAAAAAATTATAATGACTTATTAAGGGGGTTGCAGGAAAGGCGGCAAAAAGAGAAGGAAGTCAAATGAGAATACCTAAGCCTTAAGGAAAAGGAAAGAATGCGTTTGGGAGGTATATTTTCAGGATGGCTTCATTTGGGCAACATAAAGTGGAGAGAACTCAGATAGGGATATTTCTTATTGTATTATAATGAAGTAAAAGACACGGTGGGCATACTTTGTCCATATTTATGGAAATCTAAAGTGGCTAAAAGAGTTGTAAGTTCCACTTTGTCAGCCGAAACCTTGAGCATGGTAGAGGCTACAGAGTGGGGGGAATATATTAAATATCTGTGGGAAGAATTAACAGCAAATAAAAATAACTTAAAAATAATAGCAATGACTGACTGCAAGTCCTTAAAGGATAGCATCAATTCTACAAAAGGGGTTAAGAATAGGATACTTAGGATAGAATTAGCGAATTTAAAAGAGAAAATGGAAAATGGCTGTTAGTTCAATCAGTTGGAGTGGGGTGTAATTCAAGAGAGCAGATGGAAATTAACCCAGAAAAATAACAGAAAAATATCTGTGAAGTTGAGGAAGGGTTGGAATGTAATTAAGGGGTTGAAAATAAAGTAAAGTTAAATTATAATAGTTTATACTTGTTTACAGATTACGCGTACGTAAATTGTGGAACGATTCATGCCAGGGGCCATTTTACATTAGATCCGTAGAGTTCACCTGTTTAAGCTAAGTTTTTAATCTGTTTTTATTTTTATTTTTGTTACAGAAATAGAACCACTTGATGAATAAGTCTTTGAATTAAATATTTATATAATTGTATTATTATTACATATTATAAAAAAGGAAGATTTATATATTTTTGTTTTTCGCTTATTTAATGGACTTTATGTTTTAAAGGAAATTTTGATGTCACTTACTATGTTGTATAAAGGACTGACTTAACCCAAACGTATTTTATTACTTTTTGACTAACTGACAGACTTACTGTCCTTATCATCTTATTTTGAAGAACAACTAGAAACTTTAAAAGGTAATTATATATCATTTAATATAAGATTTTATAGTTGATATATAGATTTAGATATAGATATTTGTTTCAATATATATATATATATATATATATATATATATATATATATATATATATATATATATATATATATATATATATATATGAATACAATTATAGTAGGCCCAATCCTAATCTAATATATATATATTATTCAATTATCTATAATATATTTATATATATATATATTATATATATATATATATATAAACATTTATTCTTTTCGTTTCTTTCCTTTCTTCCTTCCTCTTTTGCACCCAAGATTCAGGGTCATCGTGTCCTGGTAGGCTTGATACAAGCATCGGAAAGAAAGCAGTTGTGGAAAACATTGGACAAACGTCGAGAAAAGAAAAGCCCAGCGCTTACCGCCGCCCCTCTGGTACCATTAATTAGTGAGAGCTCGTCAACAACAGAAATCCACCTCTAGAGCATCAATGGTCCGCGACGGAACCCTCACATGGTAAATCGTCAAGATTAAGGGTTCACCCCTGGCCCCAGGTGGGGCCAAACCATGCCCCCATACAAAACCCCCGCCATTCTCTCTTACCTATCATGCACCTTATTCTCGCCTCTGCCCAAACTGCACATTTCTTCCTTCAGACATTCGTTCACCCGACTCAATCCAACTTTTCTCTTCGGTTCTTCCCAGCCGGGTCGGTTTTCCCAACAACACCACACTATTTAATACCGCTAACCAAAACCCGGGCTAATTCATTCATCCCTTCCACATGACCAAACCATCTCAACATACTCATTTATTCTCTCATTATACCCCTTTCTTAACACCACACCACTCTCTAATTAGTTCATTCCTCTCATTTTATAATTTCTTCTCACACCTAGCACACCCCTAAGGTTGTCCATCTAACCACATTGAACTTTAGATCCTAACTTCTATTCCAGACCATAGTCTCAACTACCATACAATAACACACGTAGGTAACAAACTACCCTCATGTAAGACCCCTAGCACACTCAAGACTTAGCCCTTTTGCATTCACCAACGATTTAATTGCACCACCAACCTTACCTGCCATTCACAACTTCCTTACTACACTCTCGCATCGTCCGTTTTCCCTTCTCATCCCAACATATACCCTAAATATTTAAACTCAGACACTTGTTTCTAGCTGCTCACCATCTACATAACTTCACAGCTGAGGAGTGTCCTTCACTCACAACCCTATAACCTGTACTCTTTATCCACGTTTTACTTTCAAGCCCCTCCTTTCACACACCCTTGCCAAATCTCTCTATCAAATTCCTCTCAAAACTCTCTTCAGATTCGCCACACCAAACCAAATCATCCGGCATATAAAGGTAGGGCACCCTCCACACTTCACCTCCATTCTCCACCATTCTAACACCAATTCCTGCCATCCCCACACTCAAATTTCTTTCAATAAACCCCATCCATATACAAATCAAATAAACCAAGGAGACATAAACAACCCTGGTCTTACTCAGCTATTAATCCTAACCCAATCACCATTGACACCATTATTCTCACACGCCTCACTATCGTTACATACATACTTTGATTCCATTCAGAAGCCTACCACCAAACACCATTATATATCACTAACACCTTGCGCATAACGCTTTTCCCCTATTAAAACCTAATCATACGCCTTGTTGCAAATCCATATATTAAAAACACAATAAAAAATACAATTTATTCTTTCTTCTCCTCCTTCATTTTTCTCAATCATTTGTCAATTCGTAAAAGATTGATCCCACACATCCCTCTACCCACTCCTAAAACGCAACCTTGGTTCCTTCACCAAATCAGTTCCCTCAGTCAACCGACGCACTCTTTCGCGACCAAGAATACCAGCATATATACCTTCCCTACAAAACACTCAATAAACTTATTCCCCTATAAATTTCTACAGTTCCCCTTTTCTCCCTCTACCCTTATTACAAGGGTACTATTACCCGCTCTTCCTTCCAATCCTTGGAACATACCCTCCATAACGCTTTATTACCACAACTTCCAAAATCCAATCCAATCACCATCTCGCCTCCGCTCCTGATCATTTCATCACCAGTATATTCATCTATACCTGCAGACTTTACCATTCTTCAACTTTCTCACCCTTCCCATTACCTCCCTCTTACTAATAACCTTCATCCCCAAAATACCTATTCCTCTTGCCACCATTCAAAAAACCGGCACACATTCACTAACCACTCATCATTTACTTGTTAATATTGTGCAGATTTTCGAAGTGTTCTCTTCACATCCCCCACTCCCCTCACATCCATTTCGTCAGTACAAAACAACCATCCCTATTCATTATTCTTAAGCAGATTCCCCTTTATTCTCATTTTTAAACCTTTCGCGCTTCCTTCCAGAAAAGATTCCCTTTTTCCTTGTATGTCCTCATTCATTCCTCCTTCCAAACTGTTCATTTACCTCTTGTTTTCTCCTACGGAATCACCTTTTAGTATTTCTTTTTTCCTCCTGTAATATAATCCATAGCATTTCTTTCTTTTTGAATCTTTTCATCATTTGCTTTTACGTACATTCAACCCAGCTTCCTTTTTTACCTTTAACCGCTTTCATCACCTCTTCATTCCACCTATTCGTGTTAACCATTCTTAACTCCTACTTTTAGCACATCACACACTTTCCTTTGCCACTACTAACAATTGTTTCCTTCCATTTGCCCCCCAGATTTTTGTTCAGTATCAACCTTGTTCACATCAACCGATTTACTAGCGAGAGCTCTTACATACTTTCCTTTATTTGTCTTTGCTCACTTAACTTCTTACTCTTAATTTTACCTACTTTCTTCCTATCACCTTCCCTTCCATCCAAGCCCCACTAACTTAATTTACATAGTAACAACATAATGATCCGATTGAGATAATCCCATTCCTGAAACCCCTTCACTCGATTTAACATATCCAACACCATATTTCAACAATACTCCTTCTTTCCCAAACACAAAAAATCAAATCATTACTTTTCACTCGGGGTACCATCTCATACCCTACACCCCAACTCTTAGTTTATACTTATGGGATACTTCTTTTGTGGTTTAAAGAAAGTATTAACCTTACAACATAACCTCCTCTTCACAGAAATCCAATCACCTTCCTTACCATTCTCATTTTCCCCGCCACCCCAAAACCACCTGTTCTATACCATCCCTTTTTTGATCACCATCCACCATTCAGGTCCCCCAAACACTATCAATCTGAAGCTCCTACTCCACCCCATCCAGAACATCAATTCAGATTATCCCAAAAAATCATACTTCTCTTCAAAGTTCCCTCAGATGGACCATACCGTTCACCACCACACATACCTTGACCTTATCAAACTTAAAATTCAAACCATTTGAATTCTAGGACTCACACAATCAAAGTTTACCATAGCTTTGTACCACAGGGTCACTCAATCAAAATTGCAACTTCTTCTCTCCTCCTTCCTTCATTCTCTTCCACACCCAGCACGCACACCATTTTTCACACCCACACCACTTAATTTCAAGTTTTAATTTTTATCTTTGTTTCAGTCACAGGCGAAGGGCAAATCAAATTTTTTGCCCTTTCTAAATTACATCCATCCACCTCCTCTCCTCTTCTCCTTCAACAATTTATTCCTCTGACATTCCATGTACCCATACGATTCTTTACAATTTTTCGCCGAAAATTTTAGAAGGTCGTTTACGGCGATCCCGACCATCTCCGAGGCATGCATCAGCATTCCTTAGCAAGGAGGATTAGGGGTTCGGTAGTGGGCAGCCAAAACCAACACCACCGCCCCTTAGTTCGAACTTCTTACACATGCAGGACATACGATGTGGGCAATTCTTTTCCCCCCCCCCCACACACAGGGATGAGTAGTAGGATGTTCTGGTAAGGTGTTATCTAAGAAGTGGGGCGTGTGTGGTGTGTACTTTAAATTCATGTGTATATGATATGGAATAAAATGGTGGTTAGTAATATGTGCCTGGAGGAATGAGGTTGTAAAGAATATTGAACGCAAAAGAGAAAGAGCCCACCATTTTTAAAAATGGGAGGGTTGGGTATTTATCGCTCGAGTATGTGTGTACTCTCCCTCTATATATATATAATATATATATATATATACTATAATATAATATATATATATATATATATATATATATAATATATATATATATATATATATATATATATATATATATATATATATATATATTATCTAGTATATATATATATATATAATATATATATAGTATATATAATAATAAATATATATTATAATATATATATTATTATATATATATATAATATATATATATATATATATATATATATTATATATATATATTTATAATATATATAATATAATATATATATATAATATATATAATATATTTATACTAAATATATATAATATACTTTAAAAAATATATAATATATATATATATATATATTATTATATATATCTATATATATATTATATATTTATATATAATATATTATATATATATATATATAGTATATGCTTTTTATTATTTTTATGTTAGTTCTTTTTATGTACTGAACATTTTACGCAAATTTTGATGAATATTCAGCAGTATCGTGTTTTAAAGATTAAACCCCAATTTAGGGTGACAAAGAGAAAACCTGTTTGGAGGAATTGAGAGATAAAAGAGAAAATCAACAAAAAGTGCTAATGTTTTAAAATTAACACATATTAACACAGATAACAACATACCATCAAGTAAGACCCTAGCGCACTCAGACTTTAATCCCCTTTACATCCTAATCAACGAATTTAAATAACACCAGCCACCTTCCTGCCATTTTACCAACTTTCCTACTACACTCTGCATCATCCGTTCCCTTCTCATCCAACATATATAT